>WNWK01005472.1:0-120427 GCA_009830355.1 Cherax destructor | reverse complement strand
GTGACAAATTTCTGAATTCTAAATTTTTTTGTTACAACAGTGGTATCCGACAGACTTTCTGGAGAAAGGAAACATCTGGTTCTGATGCGAAACAGATGATGAAGAGGAGGAGGATGATGATAACATGGATGAAGAAAGGGGGGATCAGAACAGTATGATGAGAATGATTTAAGAGATCAGGTCAGTTATATAGCAACCCAGCCTCATTATCCTACTTTAATTTTCCTTTGAGGAAACATTAATTCTTTAACTCTTATTTAAACTTGCATATTCTGTTTTCTTTATTTTAAGATAGGTTAGGTATTAGCTTGGTTACATTAGGCTAGATTAAGTTAGATTAAGGTAACATTAATCTACAAAGGTATTTATTTAACCAAAATAATCAAATTGAGTTATGAAAAAATAGTACCATAACAGCTGTTACGTAGTACGTCGTTTATTTACAAAAGTTATCTTGAAAACAGTCAACCTGGTTGAATTCCGAACTATTATCGGGATTTTCATCTCTGTTTTTTTTTGTGATTTTTTTTTTTTCAACAAATGGCCGTCTCCCACCGAGGCAGGGTGACCCAAAAGAAAATACTACTTTATCTCATTCAACACTTTCACCTCACTCATACATAATCACTGTCTTTGTAGAAGTGCTCAGATATGACAGTTTAGAATAGTCCCTCCAAACTGTCACTATCCCGACCCCTCCTTTAAATTGCAGATATTTTGTGATATGGTATTTTAAAAAAGGTAAAATTTCCTGAGCTTGTTCACTTTGCATTTCAAGACAGCTTTTCTGCTTTGTAATTTTCAATGAAAATGCTGTCTGCTTTTGTACCTTTCAGTTTTTGCTAGTGTTTTGTCTAGATTAATTAGTCTGTGAGGTTAATAATTTTTATTAGAGGCATTCACTATAGATTATGGACAGATGCATATGAACACCACACATCTATATTTGTTTTAACATTAACATTTACAACTGACATACATTCATACTTTTTATTTTAGCAGGTGTCTTTATAATACAAGTACATTACCCGAGTTTCGAACTTTCTTCGTTCCACAATGCTGTTCAAGTGCTGTTACCGCGAATTTTTTCCCATAAGGAATAATGTAAATTAGAGTAGTCCATTTCAGACCCCCAAAAATACACTTACAAAAGCACTTACAATAATAAACTTACATAATAGGTTGAGTTTTGGGGTTAAACTCGGGGTACCCTTACGTGGAGAGTTTGTAAACCCCAAATCGTACATTTATGTAAGTATAATATTAAAAGTGCTTGTGGAAAAGTATTTTTGGGGGTCTAAATAGACTAACCTACGTGACTTTTTTTTCTTGGGGTAAATTCCAATGGCATTGACAAAACCAAGAAAATTTTACGACTCGGGGTCCCTCTATATTCACATTTTGATTAATGTAAACTTGGTGTTAACAGGTTGGAAGAGCTCACTTAAAGACCGACTGGACTCTGATAACGACAGATCCTCCTGCAGAAATGTACTTAGAGGATGGAGAATTCACGGAGGGTCCAGCGGCAGTTCAGGTGAGGTTTTTATTAATTCATCATTTTCAGTGTAAGAATATACAACATAGGCTTTTGGCATGTCTAATTTGTTAGATTCTAATGGTTAAGGTCACACACACACACACAACCCCCAAAAAAAAAAGATATTCATTTAAAACAAAATGTTGTGAATTTCTTTCAGGTTTTTAGTCAATGAACTGGGTTCTTCAATCTAAAGAAAACAATAATGAATCAATTTTTTTTTACATAAACTATGTAGTATTGTTTAAGTCAATTTAAAATACAGAAATTTCTTAGTTCGACATTTTCAGCATTTTAGGTAATACAGTGGACCCCGGTTTTTGATTTTTCGTTCCAGAATGCTGTTCAAGTGCCATTACCAAACGAATTTATCCCCATAAGGAATAATGTAAAGTAGACTAGTCTTTTAGACCCCCAAAAATACACTTACAAAAGCATTTAAAAAATACACTTAATAAAAGGGCGAGTTTGGAGCAGGACAAACACTGGGGGTCCACTGTATAGGCTGTGAACTAAATAAATTCTAGATTCCAGTGGATGCACAGTGGGAAATTCCAGGATTTTATGATTTTGTTCAGCTTATTAATTTTTTATACTTTGTGGTGATGATAACCCACCATTCTCCCAGAAGATACTAAAGTTTCCAAAAATACAGTGCAGTCTGAGTGCTAAAGTCCTGGTGTTTCATTATCAAATGCATTAATCTTTGGTATGTGGGATTTGGTGTAGGTATGGTTGTTTCTAATTTTATTTTTAACAATTTGGTGAAATTGGGATTTTTAAAATCATTTGAGTATGGGGCCTCCCCCTCCCGGGGACTTACCTAAGATTGATATTTTTTTAAATCTATTTTATGGATTGCTGGTCAACTGTATGTTTGTTGGATCTGTTAGATTGGAAATATGGTAAATGATTTTTACTAGTGGTAATGAACTAGGCTGTAATAGTAACCACTGATTATTATTGGATGGAAAGCAGGACTTGTTACGCGAGAACTAGATGTATTCTGGGGAGCCTGTGGCCCCATGGTGCATAGAAACCTATTAAACTTTGGCCAAGATAAAAATACTGTATCTGTATAGCAAACACCTTAATGGGGCAGAAGATTAAGGAAATATCACCATGTAAATTTAATTACTATGTGATTCATTCTTTACTTTGTATTCATACTTACTGAACATAAATTTAAAGTGGTTTCATAATGAACAAATACTATAGGTTTTTTTTTTTTAAATATTTGCTGTTCTTAAAATATAAGCATTCCTTCATAGAAACTTGTTAAGGCTCTTCTTAATCTTTCCCTATGTTTTCCTCTGCCATCCTTTCTTTATTGTTTCGGCTCATTCTCTTGTGTTTCACCTTTTCCCATTTCTTTCTCTTCATTTTACCTCTACTCCACCTTTTCTCCCTTGATTGCTTCACCTTCATATTGGTAAACTCTTTCATTGCTCTTAATTACAGATGGAGAAATATGGGATGATGGTGATGATAATGAGAGGGGAAAATGCTGTCTGCAGGAAGAAGGGCGATGAAATGGAAGATGCTGAGGGGGAAACAAAGATTTGAACAGAAAAGTTTTTACAGGAGCAAAAAAAAGGTTGCTACTTTTTGCAGTCTTTTCTCTGCCTTTTCAAATTTTTGTTGTTATTAAATTTCTAATTAGGCTTCATAAGGACCTAGATTAATTTTTAAGTGTTGTTGTTTAAATCTAAATGAAACTGCATAAATTGAATCTACCTAGGTAGTGGTTGGTAGACAGCACCCACCCAGGGAGATACGTACTACCATCCTACCAAATGAGTGTAAACGGAAGTCTGTAATTGTTTTACATGATGGTAGGATTGTGGTGTCTTTTTTCTGTCTCATAAACATAAATTTCAGGTACATCGCTACTTCTCTTACCAGGTCCACTACAATTCATGACAAGCATATATATAACACCCCTGGCTTTTCTTCTATTTTCTTACTAGTTCTTTTCTTCTTTTCTTATTCCTGGGAAGTGGAACAGAATTCTTCCTCCGTAAGCCATGCGTTGTGTTTGCTAACATGCCGGGAGCAAGGGGCTGTAACCCCTTCACCTGTTATATTACTAAATGTAAAAGGAGAAACTTTTGTTTTTCCTTTTGGGCCACCCTGCCTCGGTGGGAGGCGGCCGCGTGTTGGAAAAGAAAGAAGAAAGATGTTCAATAAATTTATAAATTTCATCTCCATTTTGAACCTTGGATTAATAATAGTAATAATTTATCTCCACAAGATCGTAGTTTAGAGTTCATAATTTTCTTTTTCTTTTAATACATTGGCTGTCTCCTACCTAGGTAGAACCAAGAAAAGAAGAAACACTCTCACTATCACTTTATCATTGTCTTGCCAGAGGCATACTGACATTACAGCTCGTGCCCTCCAAACTGCAGTATCCCCACCCATGAATCCCTTCTGTTTCTTGCTTACACTCCAACATCACATAAAGTGATAAAAACCACTTGCCTCCATTCACCGTATTTAACACTCCTGCACACACCTGCTTGATGTCCAGGCCCCTTTACCCTCCTCCCACCAACCTTTCCTGGGAAGCCTCTACCCCCTCCTTCCCTCCACTACAGATTTATACACTCTTTATGTCATCCTGTTTTGCTCTACCCTCTAAATGTTTAAACGACTCAACAACCCTCTTCAGCTATTTGAACAGTACTTTTGTAACCTTGCACCCTCTAATCTCCAAACTATAATTCTGATAATATTCACCTTCACTTACCCTCATACTCAACATCTCCTTTTTGCCTCCATGGCTAGGGTTCTTTGTTTTTACAGATGCCTCAGTACACCACCCACCTTTTTTCCTTCAGTTCTGAACATATTCCTCCTCCATACTCCTTCCATTTTGATATCTCTTTTTTTTTTTTTTTTTACCTAATTTTTGTTACTTTCATTACCTTGCTCTTTCTTATGTTCACTTTTAATTTCCTTCTTTTACATACTCTCCCATTCATCTACCAATCTTTTCTATTGTCTCAGAGATTGTGGTTAATGTTAATACATTATTTACAGGTAGACGAAAATGAAACGGAGGTACCTGTATTCAAGATGAATCGTCGTCCAATTGTGCGAAACACATCCCTTGTAACAGACTCCAGTGCTAAAAGAGAACCCTTGAAGGCAGCAAACCCCATACCTGTTCTAAGCTACCACTGTCGTCATTCAGTACTCCTGCAAGCAACCCATTTATTTTCCAGTCAAAGGTAAATGTAATGATTTCATTGACTGGAAAAAAAATAATTTGACAGTGACATACCTGTCACCAGTTTCAAAGTTTCTCCTTTACTACCCAGCCTGATGTGAGACTTCTTTGGTTATTGTTGACTGTGGCCCACATAGTCGTCGTAACCCAGAAACTTTGTAGTTTACTTTTTCAGACTTCTAATTTTATTTTGGTGAAGATCAAGGAGTTGTGGCCTTTGGATATTGACAATGTTCTCTAGTTTTGCTTGTGGACTTATTAAATTTTATGGAGTTTATTAAGCATCTCCATTTAATCACATGTGAACAAATATTTTTGGTGGTGGAGGACCATGGAGAAGAGGGTGATCATGAGTGCATCCTGATGCACTCATGCAAAGATCATGCTCCTTGTTTCCACTCACCTTATCAAATAAAATTGTCAGGGCCCTGATCCCAGGGCAGGCTGCAAGAGCAGGGAAACTCTCAAAACAGGTTGATGTTCAATGGGCATACCCCATTGGTCTTGTGCTAAGACATAATGCCTGTCTTATCCTGGACTTTATTTTATGTTTTATGCCTCCACATTTCCTCTTGACCTAGCTGTCAAAGAAGTAAGGGCTGTGTAAATCAGGATGTGCTTCCAGGGGTGCTTTAATGTTTGCTAGTTTTAAATTTCTCTGCATTGTATTTTAAATTAATCTGCTCTTTCTGAATTAGTGTGTAAGCTTCCAGGCCCATTCATTCAGTTATTGGACATCAAACGTTGCTTTGATAACTGTCAAACCTGTCCCCAAATAACCTGCTGATTGGAGACTTCAGTTTGAGGCATCTTAAATGGAGGACTGTATCAAGGACTGTAACTGCAGAGTCCTGGAGCTGGCTTAGAGGAATAGTCCCCACAAAGAATTATTAAACTTCTGCAATAATTTTACCTCCAGATTGCTGAACTGACAAAAATGGAAAACACCTGTAGACCTTATAAATATATATATATATGAACAGTGAGGTCTAGTCCAGGACAACAGTGGCAAGACTCAACATAATCGAGGTACAGACCTGCATGCACAGTGGCCTTGGACAGAGAAACACGATCAATCATGAGGGTCATTTCAACAGATTCAACTTCAGCAAGAACAAAACTGAGACCAGTTAAATTATGAACTTAGCAAGATACATTGGGATGACGACATGCCCACTCAATGTCTAAACCAGTTTCTTGGGAAAATAAGCTCTTTGGTATTCAAAGTATGCTCCAGACACATACCTCTGCAGCAAGGGGTAGAAGATGGAAACTAGAGAGAGAGGTGCTCCCTTTACAGGTGAAGATGATGGATAAACAGATCTCAAAGGCAGGAGAGACTGAAGCCAAAGGAAAACTAGTTAGAGAAATGGAGAACATTGAGTCAGACTGACTATCATATACAGTAGAGTCCAGGAGAGAGGAGATTTTTTTTTTTTCAACAAGTTGGCCGTCTCCCACCGAGGCAGGGTGACCCAAAAAAAAGAAAATCCTCAAAAAGAAAATACTTTCATTATCATTCAACACTTTCACCTCACTCATACATAATCACTGTCTTTGCAGAGGCGCTCAGATACGACAGCTGAGGATAGTCCCTCCGAACTGTCACTATCCCAGACCCTCCTTTAAAGTGCAGGCATTGTACTTCCCATTTCCAGGACCAAATTCAACTAAATCAATTAACTGGTTTCCCTGAATCCCTTCACAAAATATTACCCTGCTCACACTCCAACAGCTCGTAGGTCCCAATAACCATTTGTCTCCATTCCTCCTATCTAACACGCTCACACATGCTTGCTGGAAGTCAAGCCCTCGCCACAAAACCTCCTTTACCCCCTCCCTCCAACCTTTTCGAGGACGACCCCTACCCCGCCTTCCCCTACAGATTTATACGCTCTCCAAGTCATTCTACTTTGATCCATTCTCTCTAAATGACCAAACCACCTCCAACAACCCCTCTTCAGCCCTCTGACAAATACTTTTAGTAACTCCACACCTCCTCTAATTTCCACACTTCGAATTTTCTGCATAATATTTACACCACACATTGCCCTTAGATAAGACATCTCCACTGCCTCCAGCCACCTCCTTGCCGCAGCATTTGCAACCCATGCTTCACACCCATATAAGAGTGTTGGTACCACTATCTTTCGTACATTCCCTTCTTTGACTCCATGGATAATGTTTTTGTCTCCACAGATACCTCAACGTACCACTCACCTTTCCTTCATCAATTCTAGGTTAACTTCATCCTTCATAAACCCATCCGCTGACAAGTCAACTCCCAAATATATGAAAACAATCACTTCTTCCATAATCCCTCTCTCCAATGTGATATCCAATTTTTCTTTATTTAAATCGTTTGATACCCTCATCCCTTACTCTTATCTATGTTCACTTTCAACTTTCTACCTTTACACACCCTCCCAAACTCATCCACTAACCTTTGCAACTTTTCTTTAGAATCTTCCATAAGCACAGAATCATCAGCAAAAATTAACTGTGTGAACTCCCATTTAGCATTTGATTCCCCATAATTTAATCCCACCCCTCCCCAACACCCTAGCTTTTACTTCTTTTACAACCCCATCTATAAATATATTAAACAACCATGGTGACATTACACATCCCTGTCTAAGACCTACTTTTACCGGGAAGTAATCTCCCTCTCTCCTACACACCCTAACCTGAGCCTCACTATCCTCATAAAAACTCTTTACAGCATACACTTGCAACATTTGCCACATTGCTCCTCTATCCACTCTGTCATATGCCTTTACTAAATCCCTAAATGCAATGAACTTCCCTACCTTTATCTAAATACTGTTCACATATATGCTTCACTGTAAACACTTGATCTAACATCCCCTACCCCTCTAAAGCCTCCTTGCTCATCTGCAATCCTACTCTGTCTTACCCCTAATTCTTTCAATAATAACCCTACCGTACACTTTACCTGGTATACTCAGTAAACTTCTTTCTTTCAACACGTCGGCCGTTTCCCACCGAGGCAGGGTGGCTCAAAAGGAAAAATGAAAGTTTCTCCTTTTACATTTAGTAATATATTCAGGAGAAGGGGTTACTAGCCCCTTGCTCCCGGCATTTTAGTGCCTCTTACGACACGCATCTTACGGAGGAAGAATTCTGCTCCACTTCCCCATGGAGATAAGAGGAAATAAGAACAAGAACTAGTAAGAAAATAGAAGAAAACCCAGAGGTGTGTATATATATGCTTGTACATGAATGTGTAGTGTGACCTAAGTGTAATTAGAAGTAGCAAGATGTACCTGAAATCTTGAATGTTTATGAGACAGAAAAAGACACCAGCAATTCTACCATCATGTAAAACAATTACAGGCTTTCGTTTACACTCACTTGCCAGGACGGTAGTACCTCCCTGGGCGGTTGCTGTCTACCAACCTACTACCTAGGTAAACTTATTCCCCTATAATTCTTACATTCTCTTTTATTCCTCTTCCATTTTATATAAAGGAACTATACATGCTCTCTGCCAATCCCTAGGTACCTTCCCCTCTTTCATACATTTATTAAACAAAAATACCAGCCACATACATTTATTAAACAAAAATACCAACCACTCCAACACTATATCCTCCCCTGCTTTTAACATTTCTGTCATGATCCCGTCAGTTCCAACTGCTTTACCCCCTTTCATTCTACGTAATTCCTCACGCACCTCCCCCACACTCACATCCTGCTCCTCTTCACTCCTAAACGATGTTATACCTCCTGGCCAGTGCATGAAATTACCGCCTCCTTTTTTCATCGACATTTAAAAGTTCCTCAAAATATTCTTGACAGAGCCTCTGACACACTTTCATCATACATGAATGAAATTAGAAGAAATCCTAAATACCTCTCTATGTAAAATCCAGGATGAAAACCACATCCAGTATAGGGACTTTACTTAAGGGGACAGAATATACACTGAGGACAATAAGCAAATGAATGAAAACTGATGTCACATCGACTCATTGTTCAGTGAACTACTCATCAGTTTACAGATCAAAGATAAACAAGTATTTCATGAGTGAGACTCGAAACACTGTCAATATCTCGCCAGTTTCTAATGTAGCCCTTTCCCCAGTTGACTCTGAAGAAGTCATCGACAGCATGCTCATGCATTTTGTACCAAGCCCAGACTCATGGAATTCCATTTTCATTGAAAATTGTAAGAAACCACTATCTTGGGCCTTTAGTATTTTATGGAGGAGCCTGGATACATGTGTTATCCCAGTCATTGAAAACCACTGATACTGCCCCACTTCACAAAAGAGGCAGTACAGCAATTTAAAAAAAAAAATGGACCAATAGCTATAACTTCCACATTATCAGAATCTTTGAACAGGTCCTCGAAGCAAGACTGCCAGTCACACGGAATAACAACTGTTACATAATCCTGGGCAGCATGGGTTCAGGGCTTGTCTTTCACAACTATTAAATCATTATGATGCAGTCCCAGATGCTCTGGAAGACAAGCTAAATGCTGATGTAGAATACACTGATTTTTGCTAAAGCATTCAACAAGTGTGACCATGGTGTGATTGTGTACAAAATGGATGTAAAAGGAATAACTGGAAAAGTATGCAGAAGGATTTTTAATTTTTTAGCAGATAGAACCAAGAGAGTAATAAAAACAGTGAAGTCAGAGGCTGCCACAGTGAAAAACTCTATTCCTCAAAGTACAGTATGTACTTGTCCTACTTCTGTTTCTAGGAAAATATGCAAGAGTAAGTACTGTTCAAGGGAAAGTGACAGATTAAGTACTGTAACAGTAAAGGTTAGGAGTTTTACATGTTGCTTTTTTGTTGAGGCAACAGCCTTCCTAAGGTTAAGTGTTCAGGAAATGAGAAAAACAAAGACACCAGAGGTATATTGATCTTCTTTCAATAAACTGGCCGTATCCCACCAAGGCAGGGTGACCCAAAAAAGAAAAACAAAAGTTCCTCTTTTTAACTTTAGTAATGTATACAGGAGAAGGGGTTACTAGCCCTTTGCTCCTGGCTAAATTTAGTTGACTCTTACAACACGCATGGCTTAGGAGGAAGAATTCTGTTCCACTTCCTCATGGAGAGATATACTATTGATATGGTCATTTATATTTTCTCTAAGTATAAAAGAAATAATATTTGAGATAAGAACAGGTATACAGTATTTCATTTAGCCTTTTCTTTTATTTTCTTTCATAAGCAATTTAGTATATACAACCCATTTTCTTTGGTGGCAGTCTAAAGTAATGTAAGCATGCAGTACAATAAGTTTGTTCATATATTTTCCATTCATAAAGATACATTTATTGTATATATGTAGGAGGAGGTGTTAATGTTGCAGGAGGGGTGTTAATGTTGCAGTTTTATAACTGTAGTGTAAAGCACCCCTCTGGCAAGACAGTGACGAGTGAATGATGATGAAATTTTTTCTTTTTCGGGCCACCCTACCTTGGTGGGAATCGGCCGATGTGTTAATAAAAAATAATGTAGTATCTGAGCGCCTCTGCAAAGACAGTGATTATGTATGAGTGAGGTGAAAGTGTTGAATGATGATGAAAGTATTTTGTTTTTGGGGATTTTCTTTCTTTTGGGTCACCCTGCCTTGGTGGGGGGCCAGCCGACTTGTTGAAAAAAAAAATATATATACTAATCAAACTTATCTGTATAATAAAAATATGGTTCACCAAAACTAACATTTCTCTTCTTCTTCCCAGCGAGGCTCTTTCTTATCTCGGGACAAGAACACCTTACACGTATTGCAGAGCTGACCAAGGATAAGGGTAGTGTTGTAGGAGGAGCCAAGCAAGCAGGTAATTTCGTGTTCAGCAGCTATCTGCTGAGGAAGTACAGGAAAAGGAGGAATCAACAAAGATGAAGAAACCTAATAGCTTACCCATATCCAAAAAATTAAAACTTGATCGTAGCTTCTGCAGTATGGATG
The DNA here is from genome assembly GCA_009830355.1 of Cherax destructor. NCBI lineage: Eukaryota > Metazoa > Arthropoda > Malacostraca > Decapoda > Parastacidae > Cherax > Cherax destructor. The sequence goes on along the minus strand of WNWK01005472.1, from coordinate 109,700 downwards.
CCTCAAGTCAATCAACAAGTATATTTAAATATTTTTAGATTATATTATAGACTGTGTAGTACTGATTTTGTGAATATTATTCATCTGTTTAGAAATTAAAAGAACAAATTGAAAAATGTATTGTAGATCTTGTATTTTTAAACTGGAAAACAACACTTTTCCCAAAAATTATAATACATAATAATAAGATAAATTTGATACTGTTTTCCATTAACTCAGCTTATTAGTGTTAGCTGTATGCATTGCAGGTTCAGAATTCACAGGGGTTGGACAAAACAATATGAACACCTTGTTATGTAATATATTTTATTTTCAATGTGGAGTTGGTCCTCCATTTTCAGTTAAAACAGAACTATTTCGTCAAGGAATTGATTCATATAGCATTTGAACAGTATCCAGGGGAATTTTGAGCCATTCCTCGAGCAAAACCAGCTGCAACTCTTCCGAAGACGACGGTGGAGGAAATTGGTTCCTGATTTGCTGTTTCAATTGACCTCACAGATGCTTGATAATATTTAGATTCAGCAATTGTGGAGGCCAATCCAAGTGTTCAACTTCACTTTCATGTTCTTCATGAATTAAATTTCAAAATTCTAGTAAAAATAGAGCTAAATTTGTTTTCCATAAAGTGTACATAGTATATTATTTCTTTTGCCTTGTCTGTTTACTATTCCTTCTTTAATCTCTTCAGTCTCAGTGATGCATCTTTCTTTTATTACAACTTTTGTGTAGAAATTTTTTTAATAGTTTTAAGCTATTTTTATTTTTACAATATTTCTTTGTTTTAACACGTCGGCCGTTTCCCACCGAAGCGGGGTGGCCCAAAAGGAAAAACGAAAGTTTCTCCTTTTACATTTAGTAATATATACAGGAGAAGGGGTTACTAGCCCCTTGCTCCCGGCATTTTAGTCGCTTCTTACGACACGCATGGCTTACGGAGGAAGAATTCTGTTCCACTTCCCCATGGAGATAAGAGGAAATAAGAACAAGAACTAGTAAGAAAATAGAAGAAAACCCAGAGGTGTGTGTTATATATATGCTTGTACATGAATGTGTAGTGTGACCTAAGTGTAAGTAGAAGTAACAAGACATACCTGAAATCTTGCATGTTTATGAGACAGAAAAAAGACACCAGCAATCCTACCATCATGTAAAACAATTACAGTGGTACCCCGACTTACGATATTTTTTCATTCAAGAATGCTGTTCAAGTGCCATTACCAAACGAATTTATCCCCATAAGGAATGATGTAAAATACACTAGTCCTTTTAGACCCACAAAATTACACTTACAAAAGCATTTAAAAAAATAAACTTACATAAAAGGGTGAGTTTGGGGACCATCGTAAGTCGGGGTACCACTGTACAGGCTTTCATTTTACACTCACTTGGCAGGACGGTAGTACCTCCTTGGGCGGCTGCTATCTACCAACCTACTACCTAGGTTTTTACAATATATTTACAATTTTTCTCCATGGGGAAGTGGAACAGAATTCTTCCTCCGTAAGCAATGCATGTTGTAATAGGCGACTAAAATGCCGGGAGCAAGGGGCTAGTAACCCCTTCTCCTGTATGCATTACTAAAGTTAAAAAGAGAAACTTTTGTTTTTCTTTTTGGGCCACCCTGCCTTGGTGGGATACAGCCAGTTTGTTGAAAGAAGAAGATTTACAATTTTAAATTATTTTCTTGCTACAAGTATATTGTAGAAAATACGTACCCACTTTTTCTCCTTGGAGATAAAAGCATTTTTTGTACATAAATATTATGCTGCATAATTAAGATTAATTTATTAAAAGAATTTTGAGTCAGTTTTGTTACTGGGAATAATAAATTATTTATGTAAATGTTTTTAAATAACCAAATATATTTACATTAGTATTATTTTTCACAAAAAAAAAGCTCTAAAACCATATAGACCATTCAGGTCTAATTTACAAATATGAATGATCCATACAATATACAGTGGACCCTCTGTTAGCGGCCGTAATCCGTTCCAGGAGCTAGGCCTTTAACCAAAATAATATTCCCCATAAAAATTAATATAAATACAATTAATCCGTTCCAGACAAAAATATTCACCAAAAAATAATTTTTTTAACAATTAAATTAGTATTACATACCTTTATTGAAGACTAATGCTGGCTTCTGGAAGATAGGGAGGAGGAAATAGAGAGGAGTTAGTTTTTGGAAGGGGAATCCCCCTCCAAAAGGACTTCAGGTAACAAGTCCCTCTCTGGGTTACTTCCCTTCTTTTTCTTTTAATGCCACTAGGACCAGCTTGAGAGTCACTAGAACCTTGTCTAGAAAAATAAGTGTCCAGAGTGCTCTGTTTCTGGCACCTCTTTAACATTTCCCTGAAGTGGGACAAGGTTTTATCACTAAACATGTTGCAGATATGGCTTGTTTCAGCTTGGTCAGGATGGTGTTTCTCAACAAAACTTTGTAACCTATTCTACATTCCACACATTTCCTTAATCACTGAAGAAGGCACCTCCTCTCTCTCTCCCTCCTCCTGTGAAGCAAGTTCCTGAGCTGTGGTCTGTTGCTGTTCCAGATGAAGCTCTTGCAGCTCTTCAGTTGTTAGCTCTACCCTGTGGTCCTCCACCAACTCTTCCACATCCTCACCACTCACCTCCAACCCCAGGCTGTTCCCCAATGTCACAATATCTTCCACAACAGGCACAGAGTCGTCAGCTGCAAATCCTTCAAAATCCCTCTGTTGGACACAATCTGGCCACAGTGGTCTCCAAGCAGAGTTCAAAGTCCTGGTAGTCACTCCCTCCCAAGCCTTACCTATAAGGCCTATGCAGTTGTAGATATTGAAGTGAATCTTCCAGAACTCTCTTAAGGGTCAATTCAGTGTCTGAGGTCATTTCAAAGCACTTCTGAAACACTGCTTTGGTGTACAGTTTCTTGAAGTTAGAAATGACCTGCTGGTCCATGGGCTGGAGAAGAGGAGTGGTGTTAGGAGGCAAGAGCTTCACTTTTATAAATTTGAAGTCCCTAGACATTTGGTCTTCCAAGTGTGGAGGATGTGCAGGAGCATTGTCCAGTACCAGGAGGCACTTGAGTCCCAAATTGTTATCCTGAAGGTATTTTTTCACACTTGAGCCAAACACATCATCAACCCAATCTTTGAAAATTGACCTTGTGACCCATGCATTTTGACTTGATTTCCACATCACACACAATCTTTTCTTGTGAACATTGTGTTTCGTGAACACTCTGGGAGTTTCAGAGTGATACACGAGTAAAGGCTTCACTTTGAAATCCCCACTTGCATTGCTACACAACATGAGAGTTAGCCTGTCTTTCATAGGCTTGTGTCCACGCAGAGTCTTTTCCTCCTGCGTGATGTAGGTCCTGTTGGGCATTTTCTTCCAAAACAGGCCTGTTTCGTCACAGTTAAACACTTGTTGGGGTTTCAGATTTTCACACTTTATGTAGTCCTGAAATTCCTGCACAAACTTTTCAGCAGAATGTTTGTCTGAACTTGCAGCCTCACCATGCCTTACAACACTGTGTATGCCACTACGCTTCTTAAATCTCTCAAACCAGCCTTTGCTGGCCCTAAATTCACTACCACCAGCACTTGTTCCAGGAGTTTTCTTCACAAGATCTTCATGCAAACGCCTTGCCTTCTCACAAATAACAGACTCCACTACACTGTCTCCCACCATTTGTTTTTCTTTAATCCACAATAATAATAACTTTTCCATTTGTTCCATTATTGGTGACCTTTGTTTTGTAAGCACATTTACTCCTTTGGCAACATCAGCCTCCTTGATCTGTTCTTTCTTTGACAGGATGGTTGTAATTGTTGATTTGTTTTTCCCAAACATCCTGGCAAGTTCCAGCACCCGCATACCACTCTCATATTTCTCAATCACTTCTCTCTTAAATTCCATGGTATTTCTCACTCTTATTTCGTAGTTGCACTGGCAAAAAACAATGGAAAACAAGCGAAATGTTTGTATGAATGAGCAGAAGCTTCCTTACGTACCGAGAGCCACAAACAAACTGAAGCGCAAGCGTCGCCAGCCGGTGGGTTAACGCGTCCAATACGGCCGCTAACCGGGAGCCATAAAACCGGCCGCTAACAGGAACGGCCGCTAACCGAGGGTCCACTGTAATGTAAAACTCTTAAGAGCTGAATAACTGAATGTGAAACTTCAAATAAAATTTCTGTATTTGGATCCTGATGACCCACCAGCACATAGTCAAGCACCTTAGTCACCTCTAGATTAGTAACATGGAATATTTCGTGCTCTTCCACTCAATTGCCCACTTTTTATACTGAGAGTCAACTACATAGTGACATTTAGATTATGACCAGGTCCTCTAGAGTCAACATATACTTGTTTTGCTTTTCAACTCTGATATTTTTATGCTGGTTATATTTATTCTAGCATCAGACAGCTCTGTTATTTGTATCTATGTTTGTCTTTGTCTTGACATTTGGAGTCTAGTGCCAGTCATTTTTCTCCCTTAGATGATTCTGGCTTACAAATGGGGACACATCAATGTCCTTAGAAGCCGAAATGACTAAACATACCCAGGGCTTCTATCTCATGTTCCTCACATTCATATGTATGGTAATGCAGTCTTGGAGTCATCCAGTCCCTAGGATCAGTAGGTTGTCCTGGATAGAATTCATTTACCACAAAGATGTTTAACATGCCCCTCTACGAGTCTTTAACTGTATGTGGTTCATATTGCCCTCAGGCCATTGTGACAATAAAACCCAACACAGTCATAGCCAGAAGATATACAGAACCCCTGCAAAGGAAGATTCTTTGAATTGTGAAGAATTTCTTTTTAGTATAGGATACACCATGACACCATACCTTGATGACAGTGAAGGGTTCTTGATCTAAAATGTAACTGCCCTCCCTTTCCTTGGGTCACATCTAATTGTTTCTTATTTCCCTGGCACTGTATAGACATATGAATGTAATAATATGGGGTAAGGCATAGGTTTTGAATGCTGCAATGAAAGGAGGCTAGAGGAAGCAGAGATGTCATGTTTGAGAGTAGTTTGTGATATGAAACTCATGCAGAGAATTTGGTGCATAGAAATTAGAATGTACAGTGCCGGCACATTAGAATGTACAGTGCCGGCACTCTGAAGGAGGGGTGTTAATGTTGCAGTTTTATAACTGTAGTGTAAAGCACCCTTCTGGCAAGACAGTGATGGAGTGAATGATGATGAAAGTTTTTCTTTTTCGGGCCACCCTGCCTTGGTGGGAATCGGCCGATGTGTTAATAAAAAATAAAAAAATTAGAATGTGATGTGGGGGTGACCAAGGATATAATTTAAAGGGCTGAGGGGTTGTTGAGGTTGTTAGGGCATGTAGAGAGGATGGAGAGGAATTGATCGACAAAAGAGGGTATAGAAATCTGGGATGTAAGTACAGTGGACCCCCGGTTAATGGCCATAATTCGTTCCAGAATGCTGTTCAAGTGCCGTTACCGAACAAATTTATTAACATAAGGAATAATGTAAATTAGATTAGTCCTTTTGGACCCCCAAACATACACTTACAAAAGTACTTACAAAAATACACTTACATAATTGTTAGTGTTTGGAGCAGGCCGTTAACCGGGGGTCCACTGTATTAGAGACTGGGGATACAAGAGGCTTTGATTTTAAGGGCTTGAGCATCCAGCAGGCTTATGTGGGATATGAGTGCATGGAGACAATTGATTTTTAACCCTTTCGGGGTCGGTGCCGTACTAGTACGTTTTACGAGCAGGGGTCGGTGCCGTACTAGTACGCGTAAATTCTAGCGGCCTCAAATTAAGCTTGAAGCGGCTGGTAGGCCTACATATGAAAGAATGGGTCTGTGTGGTCAGTGTGCGCAGTATAAAAAAAATCCTGCAGCACACACTGCATGAGAAAAAAAAACGGACCGTTTTTTTTTCCGTTTAAAACAGCGACTTTGCAGTCTATTTTCGTATGGTATTTATTGATGTATTCTCGTTTTCTTGGTCTCATTTGATAGAATGGAAGATATATTACAAAAATAGAGATGATTTTGATTGGTTTGACAATGACAAGTACCTTGAAATTGAGCTCAAAGTAGCGAAAATGTTCGATTTTAGCCGATGTTCAAGAGTAAACAAATCACACCATGTGTCCAATACACATCAACTGGCGAGTCTAATATTCTTGCACAAGTGCGCTGATATTATTTATACCATTTTTACAATGATGCAGTTGTATACATAACAGTAAATCTTCTATTTTTTGTGAGAATAAAAATTCAAAATGGAAAGCAAAAGTAATGTAAGAGGGGTCTGGAGACGTGACTAATGAACAGAGAAGATGTTATTTTATTGCCAGGAATGTCTGCCTTGTTTATTCTGGACCCTATTTTGAAATTGGCATCGTTTGAAATTTGTGTGAAATTGGCCAAATTGCCATTTTCTGACCACTATTTTGGGTAGTAAGTTTTCATTCAAATTTCATACTTTTGGTGTCGTTATGATTGGAAAAAGATTCTCTATTATTTCATAAGAATTTTTTTTTTTTCAAAAAAAAATTTCAACCCTGAGAAAGTGTTTCCGAGAAGGCCTGCCGACCCCCAAAGGGTTAATGGACGTGATGTTGAGCGTGAGTAGGGCAACTTTTATGAAGGGGTGGAAAGGGCAGTGTCTTCACTCTGAAGGAGGGGTGGGGTTGTTGCAGTTAGATGGTAATCTGATACAGTGGACCCCCGCCTAACGAGCAAAATTCATTCCAGAAGCCTGCTCAAGTGCCATTACCGAACGAATTTACTTCCTTAAGAAATAATGTCACGTAGGTTAGTCTATTTCAGACCACCAAAAATACACTTCCACAAGCACTTACAATATTATACTTACATAATTGTACGATTTCCGGGGTGCTCGTTAGACAGGGTCCACTGTATTATGATGTCAACACACTTTCGGAAAGATGGAAATTGAGTTATTTTTTTTTTCGGGTCCCCCTGCCTTGGCAAGAGATGGCTGTTGATCTAAAGATAATAATGGAATTTGTTCTGATTCTTGATGTTATACAGCATGTATGGCAGTAATTGGGTTGAATCCAAAGAAGGGGGTTATAATTATGTTCATGGGAAAACACTAAACCTATAGGGATCATCAGTGCCTAAGGAATGGAAGGCAATTAGGTTTGATCTAACGAAGGGAAGAGTAGATATAATTTTCTTGTATCAAACTGGTCATGGACCAGGCTGTTGTGGTGTTGACCCCCAAGAACAACCATGTAAATCCTTCACCAGCTTCAAAGTATCCCCCTCTCCTCCTCCCCAGTGAAGGGTATAAATAGAAAGACAAAGCTCATGGAGAGCACGTTCATAGGGAATGCCCCAACAGGAGCAAACCCAAGTGCATCCTCTGTGGCGATAAGCACCACGCTGTCTCCCCTGGCTGCCCCATCAGGAAGGCTGAAATTCAGAAAATCCTGGACAACAGGAAGTCAGCACTGAATAACAGAAACACTGATCAGTCACCTCCCATTGTATCCCAAGGAGCCTTCCCAAGCCTACCAAGCTCTGGCAGTGCCTCCACTGCTACCTCTTCATCCAACAATGCCAGTGCCCCCACTGCTACCACTTCAACCAACAATGCCTGGAACCAACCAATATCCCACCCACCCCATCCAACTCCAACCTACTCTACTCCTAGCCCACCCCAAGCTCAAGGCACACCTTTCTACCCTATTCCCCTGGCCCCATCCAAGAGGGAGTAATGAAGAGCACTGCCTTCTATTTGATAGCAAAGGAACTAGCAAAGGGTGATGACCGGCTATTCTGCACCCTCATCAATGCCTTGTTTGAAGCCAATGGTTCCATAGTCATACAATATCCAGACATAGTGCGATCTCATATGGGATCTTCCCCACAAACTCTGGCCCCTACCCAACCAGCCCTCGCAGGAAGTGACGATCCCGGCACCGGTTACGGAAGCTGTTGCACAATCTACCGCCTTTGAGGCTAACCTAACTGACCACTCAGGTCCAGAACTCCCCGCCAATGTGGCTGACCTAACTGACCACACAGGTTCAGAACCCACCGTCATGGAGGATGACCAAACTGACCGCCCAGGCTCCCACGCTACTCAGAGGGAGACAGTCACTGGGAAACTAGATAGTCTTGATGAACTAGACCTCCAACACCAAGAACCAGTGTCCCTATTTCAAGCTGCGGCAGTTCTGAGACCCCAGTACACCGGAGGGACACAGACTCGTACATGAGTTCGGGATCAGAGAATGAGTCTGAAGTGTCACCTGATGTTACCATTACCAATAGCAGCGATGAAGCCTCTCTATTCTCGCAGGTAAACACCCAGGAGTATACCCTCCCTACCCCTCTGAAACACACTGGGAGGCGCAACCAACCCCATCGGGACTGCACCTACAAACGTACCTCCTCTGCTTGCAGCTATACACCTAAGCACGTAAAATAATGGGGATCACAATTCTGCAAATCAACATTCACCACTTCTTCAACAACCGCTACCTTTTTGAAATAGAGTTGTGTAACCACAACCCAGACATTATCCTCCTCAACGAAACAGCAGCCAGACCTGACCAACACATAAAACTCCCGGTTACTCAACACTCGAGAAATCCAGAGGGCCTTATAGTGGAGTAGCCATCCTTGTGAAGCGGGGATATGAATTCCGTAACATCCATGTCGAAGAGGACAACATCCTAGCAATAGAACTGCTGACCTCATATGGCCGACTCGTAGTGGGAACAGGCTACTTTCCCCCCAGACAGCCGTACATTGAGTCTATCCCCTTACATAGATTACTCAGTCGAAACGTCCCTACAGTCCTAGCAGGTGATTTCAATGCCCACCACCCCGCTCTCTTTAACTGTGGCGCCGCCCTCCCGCAGGGTGACCATAAAGGAAACAACTCTTCAACCTAATGGCGGCAAGAAATCTATCTTTCCAGGGCCCATTCTTTAAATCATATGTGGGCCCCCACCCAGGGACTCCTGACATAGTACTCACCAACAGGGACTGCGATCTGTTCCACTGCAAAGTGTCCCAGGGCGGCAACGTCGGCTCTGACCATATCCCTGTCATAATTAAGCTACAATCCACCCCATTCCACACACCCATCCGCCCTAAACCCAACCTGAAAACACTTGGCTTCGACCCCTTCAGGGATTACCTAGCAAACGACCAGACTATTCTTCTTGACAACCAACCCTCCACTGCAATAGATGTGGCGATAGCATCTCTGCACAATAGAATCACCGAGGCCACTGAAGCATGCTGCCAACTAACCACCTCCAGGGTTTACCAACAGTACAAACCAACTAGAGAAATAAAAGACAGAATGAACAATTATCAAGCTGAATGTAGAAGGAATCTCCTCTCAGGCCAGCCCACTCGCGATGTACTCCTAAGAATGAGAAGGGAATTAACAACCCTAATCACTCAGCACAAAAGAGACCTATGGAAATACCTTGTGCTACAAGCTAATCAGTATAGCGACAACCAGAAGCGATTCTGGAGCAAGACCCGCAGACTACTGGGGGCTAAGCACTTACCCACTCAACTCCTCACACACTCATTCACTAATGATGTTGGCGAGGAGGTGACCACCTTACTCGATGACCCACAGGATCAAGTTGATTTGATGAGAGAGGTGTGGAAGAAAATTCTATCTCACAATGTCAGCAGAAGATTTAACAACAACCATTACGTGTGGGTCAATCAGTGGCGTGACGAGAACCGGGAAGACTTCCAGCCAATATTAACAATTGATACATCTTCTCTTGAACCAGAGCACCCTCTCACAAGGCCAATCATCCTTAAGGAAATGACCCAAGTCATTGGACGAATGAGAAATAAGGCCCCTGGACCCTCAGGCATAACAGTAAAACAGATAAAATACCTACCCCGTAATTGCAAGATGTCTCTATTGAACATCTTAAATGCTATCCTGGCGTCTGGCTACTTCCCTACATCATTTAAAACAGCTAAGATGATCTTCATCTCTAAACCCAATAAGGACACCCGTAACCCAGAAAATTACAGACCTATCTCTCTACTAGAAGTCGCTGGCAAAGTCTTTGAGAAAATCATTTCCAATAGACTGAACTACTACATTGAATTTAATCACCTTTTCTCAGAAAAACAGTTTGGTTTCAGGTCCCATCGTGGAAGCAGCATGCTATCAACATCATCTATGATGCTGCTGTAAGCCTGAGGAATCAAGGTCACCTGGCCCTAATTGCAACGAGGGACGTTCACAAAGCCTTCGACAGTCTCTGGCACGATGGGCTTATATTTAAACTTGCTGATCTACCAGATCATAACTGGACCTTTCTCAGGCTAATATTCAATTTCCTATCAGGTCGAAGAATCATCCCCAACTTTAATGGCAAATCGGCAGTCCCTTTCACCCCAACAGCTGGAGTACCTCAAGGCTCATGCCTTAGCCCCATACTCTTCAATATCTATGTAAATGACCTCCCGCAACCAGAACATAATGACACCATCATCACCCAATTTGCAGACGACGTGATTCATGTTGTGTCATCCGCCCCCATAAAAGGTGCAACAAAATACAGGAGAGTAATAGCGAAAATGAATGAAGAATTACGAAGAACTGCTAATTGGGAGAAAAAGTGGAGAATCACAACTAACACAGAAAAAGTCCTCATTAGCACCATTGGCTGTCTCCCAGAAACCATAGAAGACAAAGGAGGTATCTCCATAAGAGGATCACAGGTCGGTATCAGAAACCTAACAAAATCCTGGGATATGAGATCGACAGATTACTTCACTCCACTTCACACATCTCTAAAAAGTGAATCTAGCTAAAGCCCGCCTCAGCCAACTATTCAGATTCAAAGAAGCACCAACCCACATCAAGAAGCACCTCTACAAGATGATGATCAGACCTCTGTTGGAATATCCTTGCGTACCACTATCACTTACAACTAAAACCAACAAGCTGCGGCTTCAACGAGTCCAGAACAAAGCCCTCCGCTTTATCACTGGGACCAGATTAAGAGACAGAATCAGAACTGAAGACCTACATATACAACAAGAACTCGATGCAATTAATGTAAGAATAGATAAACTAGCGAAAAGACAGCTATACGACATGCAAGAATTATATGTACCGGATAGAGAACACCCCCCACAACCGGTAAACACAACCGACTATGTCATCACCACACCTCCCCACCGAACCCAAAGAATGACTCTGCAGCAAAGAGTTAGGCGCTACATCCACAATGACAACTACCCACGACCCAGAATCCTGAGTGATCTCCCGTCGAACCAGAAGAGTGGATACCACCAGTCCCAGTCTATGTTCAACAACATAGATAAATACTCCCCATTTATGGGTGACCTACCTTCTCCAAACTACATATTACAATTACCATTGTAACACCTATGACCTTCCTATTTTAGGACACCACCTCAGAAACTGCTTGAACAACTCCGGGCTAGCTACCAACAACATCAAAAGCCCTACACCTACCACCTATTGAAACTGCTCCTCCAGTACCGGGCTAACCACCATCAACACCGAATGCCCAGAAACTACCACCTTTTGCGGCAGCCTTTCCCGAAAAAAAAAAAAAAAAAAAAAAAAATTACTTTAAATAGTATGCATTCTCCCAATTCAGTGTCATGCTGTGATACAGGAGTATACCTGTGTGCAACTGATGGGGTGAAGGCATATCCTCCTCATAAAATTTACTTATGTATTACTCTACATACACATACCCTTATTATGTTGCGCCAAAGTGGATAGGCCACTTACCTTTATAACCCTAACCTCCCCCTCTCCCCCCCACCTATTTCCCAATTTCCATCCTTACCCATCCTTCTTCCTTCCCCATCTTACCGACGCTCTGGTCAATCAAGCTCAAGCTCAAGACATAGGTAATACTGAGGAAGCTGTGATACAGTAAAATGTATAGACACAGAAACACCAGCCTCACTTGGCACACTGCTGCTGCCAAGTGCACCTCTGCCAGCCACATGGGACAGGCAAGAAGCTGAAATTTTTGCACCTATTTGACCCTAAATTCTTTGACTTTGATATAGTAATACAAAGTGAGTGATTTAGCACTATCCCTCAAATAGTGCTTCAGGCATACCACATTCTGAAATGCTTCCAAAATGATGATGAACAATAGAATGAGTGAGCGAGAGAGAGAATGTATACTCGCCTAATTGTGGTTGCAGGGGCTGTCTCAATTCCTGGCCCCCACCATAGAATAGATGAGGGAAAAAAGGTAGGTGGTGTGTGTTAAAATATGTGTGGAAAGAAAGTTTATCTATGGAAGCAAAAAAGGGAATGTACCAGAGAACAGTGGTACAACACTTTTACCTGGGTCTTTTTAATGCTTCATCAAAAAGGAGGTTAAGGAAGCAGAGATGTCATGTTTGAGAAGAATGTGTGGTGTGAATATCATATGGAAAATTTGGAGCGTAGGAATTAAAAGGTGACGGGGAGTATAATTCAGAGGGCCGAGTTCGTTTGGGCATATAGAGAGGATGGAGAGGGATAGGTTGACAAAGAGAGTGCATAAATCTTGGGTGGAAGGTAGGAGGGAAAGTTCATCCCAGGAACGGTTACCAAAAGCCGTGGTAAACATTATTTAATGTCAAGATATCTTCATCTATCATCCAAGTGTTTCAAAGTATCAGGCTCCATCATCAGCACTAAAACAATTAAGAATGATTATGGTACTAAGTAGAACAGCTAGTCTTTTTTGCACTTCAAACCTCTCTTACTAATTTGCCCCATCCACATGTGACCAGTACCAATAATGCTTCATTGTTAAACTTCTTCCACATCCCTGGCTCCCCAATGAAAGTCTCATGACTATTGGATTGGGAATGTCTCAATAAGATGGCCAGGTTGGTAGGTAAGACACATAGGCAACAGTTAGGCAACTTTATTCCGAAACGTTTCGCCTACACAGTAGGCTTCTTGAGTCGAGTACAGAAAGTAGGCAGGAGCAGTAGAGATGTGAAGACGATGTAATCAGTCCATCACCCTTGATTTGAGGTTGTCAGTCCCTCACTCTTGAACAGTACTCTTCTCCAGACTGAGGGACTGACAACCTCAAATCAAGGGTGATGGACTGATTATATCGTCTTCACATCTCTACTGCTCCTGCCTACTTTCTGTACTCGACTGAAGAAGCCTACTGTGTAGGCGAAATGTTTCGGAATAAAGTTGCCTAACTGTTGCCTATGTGTCTTACCTACCAACCTGTCGGTATTGTATACCATTTTGATATTCAAGATGGCCAGGTGTTGCACATGTAATATTCATAAACTTGAAATTGTTGGATTCCAAGCAATAACTGGAGAATTCCATTTCTAATTGGTTTCAAACTTTCAATGATGGTAGGCATAACCAAAAGAAAGGTTCACACTGATTTTGGTTTTTGTACAGTGTAATTTGTCAATTTTATTAAAGAAACTGGTATCCATGCGTTAAGTAGAAAGTACAGTGGACCCTCGGTTTTCGTTCACCCCAAACTCGAACAATTATGTAAGTGTATTTTCGTAAGTGCTTTTGTAAGTGTATTTTTGGGATCTGAAATGACTAATCTAATTTACATTTGTCCTTATTGGAACAAATTCGTTCGGTAATGTCACTCAAACAGCATTCTGGAAAGAATTTTCAACAAAAATCGAGGGTCCACTGTACTTCTTTTGATCGGCTTCAAACCCTAGATGGCATATTTAACTTTTATATATTTTTGGATTAACATTGGAGCATGTAAGTACCAATTTACCAGTTTTATTGGAGAAATTTTGGAAATTGAAATTTTGCTCAATGTACAGTATAATGCAATTGGTTTCAAACCCTTTATGCAGATATGTATTACATTGAGAAAGCATCAAAAGAGGTTCCTTGATGTCAGTGAGGGACTTGATCCTAGAAATTGAACCTGTTCTCCCCTCGGATCACATTTGTTTTCCATTTCCTCAGGCTCTATGATCCCTATGGGTTTAGCTCCCCACCCTCCCCGTTGGGGGGGGGGGGAAGCCCCGTGGCCTGGTGGCTAGTCTGGGTTTGATTCCCAGCGAGAGTAGAAACATTGGGCGTGTTTCTTTACACCGGCTGAATATGTTCCCCATCAGTAAAATATGTACACAAATAACCCGCACATAGGAGACAGGAGCTTATGACGACATTTCGGTCCAACTTGGGCCTTTTACAAAGTCACTAGTGTGACTAAATGGTCCAAGTCGGATCGAAACGTCGGGGTAAGCTCCTCTCTTCTATGTGAGGGTTATTTGTGTATTGTTCCATTCACGGTATTGTGCCTTTTTGTTATTTATTAGTAAAATAAGTACCTGGGAGTTAGTCGACTGGTGTGGGTCGCATCCTGGGGCAAAACTGACCTAATTTGCGGGAAATGCTCTGCATAACAAGGGCTTTCTATATAGTAGTATGTCATTGATGTCAGCTATGGCCTGTATACCTTGTACATGTACTTGTACAAATAAAGATTATTATTATTATTATTATTATTATTATTATTATTATTATTATTATTATAAGAGGTGGCTTCGGGTTGATATCGGATTGTGTAGGCACTAATTTGCAACATTTCAACTCTTCAGTGGTCAGTCTCATAGCTCGAAGGTCATTAAAATTAGTTTCTTAAAGATTTTTTTTTATAATAGGTTTGTAGAAATTTTAAATAGAATATAACTGAGTAAAGAAAAAATAGTGAAAAGTTTAATACCTTGATTATGTACCGCATAACCATCCTATGGTTACTAAGTTAATGAATTTTTAATTGTTGGATTGTTTGCGTTAACTCGAGGATGCATTTCCTGATTGGCTTGAAACTTTTTGGACTTCGCGTATTTTATTAAGGAAATTGGTTTCACTGCAGCAACTGGAGGCGGCCTCTTCTAATATTTTCAAACCTTAAATTACACGTTGATGCATCATATTTAGATATCTAGATATTTAGCTACATTAAAAATTTATACATGTACTGAGGAAGATAGTAAGTAAATTTGTTTAAGTACAGTTACACATAAGTGCAATTACACAATTATGTAAGTGTATTTTCGTAAGTGCTTACTTATTCCCCCCCAAAAAAAAAAATCAGTGATTTTCCACTGGGTTCTTTGTAGTATCTTATCATTAGCAGCCTAGCTATTAAATACAGCAGAAATCAAGAATAATTATAAGCATAAAAATGCTTATAAGTAACTCAACTGCGTGAAAATCGGTTAGGATAAAAGGTCGTACAATAGGAATGTAGCGAGCTGATTAATATACGTGAACGCAGCCAGCAAATACATCTAGTTTACTAAATACTCATGAAAAAGTGTTATATGACCCTTGTGGGTTCAGCTAATAATAATTATAACTAAAAGGAGGTACAACAGGAATTTAGTGAACCGATTAATTTAGTGAGCGCAGCCAGCAAATACATCTAATTTGCTTATAGCTCATCATGAAGCCTCGGTGTGAGCCTTCAGCTCACGCAGACCAAAAAATCCCCCCCGGACACTTAACATTGAATTATTATAAGTAAATTTGTATAAGTTGAGGGCGTACTCTATTGATCATAGGTGGTGGTAGTAGTGCGCCTGGGCCAACACTGCTACCTCAACCTCACTACACATACATTCATTACTAACTCCATCCTCGTGGCTGCTCTAGGCACCCACCAAGTAAGACAATGTTACACTTGCTTTGTCTTACACTTTACGGCTGCCAAGTGTAGCAAAAAGTAATATTAGTAGTAACGTGTGTAGGTGTGTGCCCTGGAGTGAGCGTATGATACTGCACACACTGCTTAAATATAGACACAGGTACACATAAGTACATATTATAAATTACCTAGGATAACACCAAAAAGGTCAGAGTGACTTATTTCCACGGAGATCCTTGATTTCCATAGGGGGTCCTTGATTTCTGTGGGGGGTCCTTGATGTTCCTGCTTGCCATCTTATCTGTATTACCATCACGTTGGTTTATCAGTGTTGCAGGAGGCACACCACCACTTATATATTATTATTCACTTATGGTTGCAGGAGGCACACCACCACTTATATATTATTATTCACTTATGGTAACGTGTGTGGACGCAAATCCTATATTCGCAACGGTGTATTTGATAATTATCCTCTGCAAGACATTCCTGTCTTTTAATTTTACAAGTACATATACAAGTGCATATACAGACATAGCTGATATCAATAACATATATGTTAGTTGATCCTGAATAACCTAACAAAGCCAAGTAATATGGCTTAATATCCATCGGGGGTCTCTTATGGACAACTACCCCATGCACTCTCAATTAAAACTATACATAAACTGAAGACAATCATTGCAGTGGGAAAAACTTTGATATATGGTCTGAAATTAACCATTTTTTTTTTACGTGAGAAAGCTAGTATGGTATTTTTGTATAGATCTGAGTGTAGGTGAACTGAAAAACTTACTCAAGAAAAATAATTCTGACTGAGAATTGGGTGAAAATAGTTGTTATATTGGGTGTATTAGGTCCCATATATAAGAGAAATTGTATATTTTTTTGGTGTAACTATTGATGAGTATCATACAAATATATTAATGGTATATGTAAGTAAATTTGGTTCATCTTACATGTTGCAAACAGTACAGTGTACAAAAGTGACATTATGGTAACTTAACCTAGGAGTTGCCCACAATATTCCAGAATTGAAGTTTCCATCAGCATTAAGATTTTGTTCAGATTTTTAATCCTACTTACCAGCTGAGGATGCTATCAAGCAAGCCATGAGCACTGTAGTATTGTGTATCTTATATAGACATGCAAACTATTAAAATTCATAGGTAATGTTCTAGGTCAGCTTCCTTGTAGGTTTAGTTTTTTTTTATTATAATAATTATTAATCTAGGTAATCTTACAACATCTATTTGTACATGTCGGCAATCTACTAGTATTATATTTTGGCACTTCCTTACATATACTATTAATAATAGTAATAAAATTGTAATCTAGGCTAAGGTTTATAACTACAACTCAGAGGAACTCTGGGATTGGTTTACATTTAACAATGTGGTGGTCTGGTGGCTTGAGCTCTCGCTTCACACACGGAGTTCGATTCCCAGCTGGTGGAAACATTTCGACGTGTTTCCCTACACCTGTTGTCATGTTCACCTAGCAGCAAATAGGTACCTGGGTTGTTAGTCGACTGGTGTGGGTCGCATCCTGGGGGACAAGATTAAGGACCCCAATGGAAATAAGACAGACAGTCCTTGATGATGCACTGACTTTCTTGGGTTATCCTGGGTGGCTAACCCACTGGGGTTAAAAATCCGAAGAAATCTTATCTTATCTTACACAGCCTGTGTGCACCATGAAATAGAAAAACATTTATTGAGGAAATTGTTTTGTTGGCAGACAGTATTAGCAAATTTAGTAGAGGAATGTATCATGCCGGCTGAATGTAAACAAATATGCGTCAGTATTGATGGGCAAGGTAAGGTTAAGTTACGTTAGGTTATTTAGTTTGGTTTCATTAGGCTTGGTTATGCTTTTTACCCTTTTGCACCCCTCGAGAAAGGGTACTTGACGTTGGTGAGGGGCTCTCGATCTAGGAAATTGGATCTATGCTCCAGTTCCCTGAACTAAGCCAGAATACCTTCCACATCCATCCCCACAGGCGCTGTATAATCCTACGGGTTTAGTGCTTCCCTTGGTTATTATAATAATAATAATAACCCCTTTTGCACAACAAAATAATATTTCAATTGTAAAACAAATTTATATTGTATAGTATTTCAAACTTACTTAATGGCCAAAAATCTGCCGAGTAGCAGTCTGGTACTTTTATCATAATCTTATATGTAAGATAAGATTTGTTTGGATTTTTAACCAGAGGGTTAGCCACTCAGGATAAAGCAAGAAAGTCAGAGTGTCATCAGGGACTGTCTGTCTTATTTCCATTGGGATCCTTTTAATCTTGTCTCCCAGGATGTGACCCATAGCTGTCAACTAACACACAGGTACCTGCTTACACAATCCAATGCTAGGCAACACACACCCCCACTCTTCAAAGACCTAAACTTACTCACTGTTCAGAACATCCACACTTACTACTCTGCAATCTACATTTATAGAACCATAAATTCTAACTTTAACCTTGAGCTAAAACACTTTCTTGACAGTTGTGACAGGACCCATAGACATAATACCAGACACAAACATCTCTTTGACATTTCCCATGTCCGACTAAATCTATACAAAAATTCAATGTACATAAAAGGGCCTAAAATCTGGAACTCCCTGCCTGAAAACTCTAGAACTGCAGAAACAACCTCCATTTTCAAAAGCACCGTTAAAAAACATCTTATCTCACTTACACACCCAACCGGTAGCTAACCACATGAAACTATTTTATCTTGCACATATCCACAGCAAAATACACTTATTGATATCTGTGATTTCCCTTAATTTGCACATGACTGTAACCAAAATTCTAATACAACTATTGCTTCATAATTCTTAAGCTAGTCATAAGTTTGCCTAAGACACTCCAATATAGAAACTGTATTATGCCAATACATCACCTTCACCATTATTATATAAACTAACTGTTAAATTCTTAAATGTTTGAACTACAGTATCTCAATTTTGTAAACCTTGTTAATCACTACTATTACCTAACCTTAATATCAGTATATTCATTGTGTCACTATTGAGTAAGATCTATCATAAGACTGCCTGAAATACCTAGGCATACCTAGGCATATTATTGGCCTTCTAGTAATACCTAATTCATAAAATGTATAAATAACTCATGTACACCCCACTTTGAAATATTATCAGAAATAAAGTATCTGAATCTGAATGAACAGGAACAGCAGGTGTAAGGGAACATGCCCAACATTCCCACCTATGCTGGGGATTAAACCACTCAGTGTGTGAGGCGAGTGTGCTGCCAACCAGTCCAAGGCTTGTGTTCAGTTTTCAGAAGCCTTTGTACATTTTCTCTTGTAAATATCAAGAAAGTTAGTAAAAGAAAAGAAAATGTAAGCACACAGCTACTTTATCACAAATTCCGGAAACATTTATTCTTTTGTAGTTTCTTATTTGTAATGTCTGGAAAGTGTGTTTCATGGAATATCATCCCACTCCACAAAGAGGGCAGCACAGCAGTAGCAAAGAACTATAGACAAATATCACTGACGACCCACTATATATAAATCTTTTGAAAGATTTTAAGAAGCAAGCTCATAAACCATATACGTACGTACAGTGGACCCCCGAGTAACGAACAAAATTCATTCCAGAAACCTGCTCAAGTGCCATTACCGAACAAATTTACTCCCTTAAGAAATAATGTCAAGTAGGTTAGTCCATTTCAGACCCCCAAAAATACACTTACAAAAGCACTTACAATATTATACTTACATAATTGTACGATTTCCGGGGTGCTCGTTACTCAGGGGTCCACTGTAATGGATTTTTTTGCTAAAGTGGACACCCCTTCCCTCTTTTAATCCATTTTATTGAATGTTTACTGCACTTTATTAAGATATTTTCATTAAATCCTTAATTTTATTTCAAGAGTTGAAAGCAAGCCAACTTTTTTTATAATTGAATTATGGATGGCAAAAATGGGGTGCTGTTGGTATTATTATTGTAATAATGCACTGTATTTGTAATATATGCACAGTATTATATTAGAAGTTGAATTATGTAAGTTTGCTTATTAATAAAATATAAGATGTTCTTTCACAGGAATTTGTAGCAAATTATATTTCAGAATTATGCCTGTAGTGATTTCAAGGTTCCTAGACATGATCATAAATTAGTGAGGTGATGACGGCTATCAGAGTTACTGCTACAACAGGGGAGAAAGAGATGTCAGGATGCCATTTGGATGCTTGTTTAAGAGAGAAAATGCTGCCACCATGAGTGACAAAGAACGGCGGGCCAAGTTGGGCCTAAAGGTGGTAATGGCCCAACAGAATCCTGAGCCCGTATATGACCTCACCGACTGTGCCATGCTTGAACTTCCACCCGACACTTTTATTATGTGTAGATTGTTGCAGAAAACAGTTCTCTTGTTAAAAGATAATTCTTTAACATCACTTGAAAAAGGAGGTAGACTTCAGGAGCTTGAAGGATTAGAATTCTTAGATCTTACAAATAATAAATTTTCTCATCTTCCTGAGTCCATCAATAAGCTTAAGAACCTCAAGGTTCTGAAGCTTAGTAACAATAAACTGAAGAGTTTACCTTTGTCGATTAGTGAACTGACAAAATTAAGTGAACTTTATTTGTCCTCAAATAAATTTTCCAAAGTGCCTGTAAGCATCTGTGCCTTGCCCAAACTGCAAATGTTATCCCTTAGTGGGAATAACATCTCTGTACTGCCAAAGGAGTTTTGTAATTTACAAAGTAGTCTTTGTAAACTGGAAATTGACACAGACAAACTTAAGTCTCCACCTCCTGCAGTGGTGACAGAAGGTACAGAAGCAATCATGCGCTATCTTTGTGAGGAACATGGGCTCACATATGATGGGATTTCTGAGTCAAAAGAGGACCTTACAGTGTGTGCCTCTCCACATGCATATACATGTACAAGAATTGAGCCAAATGAAGATGATCAGGTATTTCTTAGCTACATGTGCAGAAAAGATGAGAAAGTTAAAGCCCAGTTGGCTGTAGAAGAAGAATTTCAAGCTAAAGAACAGCAGCAGCTAGCCCATATGTTACAGGATATGAGTAATAATAAGCAACATCTTTTAGAGGGTATTTCTCAAACTCCTGTAGAAGCCATGGAGTATGAAAGAAAGAAACTAAAACTTATGCAGGAACAGTACAATATAGAAGAAAGTATGCGTGCAGAACAGGCAGAACAGCTGGAAAAATATTTGGCATCATCAAGTAACAAAGAATCTTTAATCAGTGAACTAACTACCCAACAAGCTAATTTGGACCTTGAAGTGGAAGGTCTGGTGACAGCTAAGGAAAAAGAACGACATAATTTATTAAGAGATTTGGCATCTACAGAGCAAGAAACTGCTGCTGCTCTTCAGGAGCTTGTTAATTCTACTGCCTCTCGGAGAAGTGAGGAGTTTCTATGCTTGCTTCACGATCAAGAGCAAGAAATGCAGTCGTTGCTTTCTGGCATTGTGGAAGCAGCATCTGAGCTACGTCATTCAGAGGTGGTCGCAGCAATGAAGAGTGTGCTGATAGAGGAAGCGGCTGCAGAACAGCGACGACTTGCAGTGCAAGAAGAGCAGGGGGCTCGAGTCTGTGCTCTGCTGGAGGAGGCTGATCTAGTCGACTCTCATCTCAAAGGAGTACTAACATCGCGCTTAGCTGATCAAGAGGAATGGGCTTCTACTTTGCTCAAGGATGAAGAATGTCAGGCTGCTGCTTTTAGACTACTACTACTCAAATCTGATCTACATCGCAATAATATTCTCAGACAGGTAAGGAATACACTATTGATTTATCTTACATTGCACTTGTGAACTATAATATGTACTTATTTCAATATGTATGTAGTGAAATAAGCAGAGATCATTGAGCCACCCTCATAATTTACATATTCACATCCACTCATCCACAATCACAGCAATTCATCCACCATCACATAAACTCATCCATCATATCCAATGGCACATTCGCTCATCCATCATTTCCTTCACTCACCCACTATCACATCTCATCTACCAGCACATCAACTCATCCAACACCATATTCATCCACATCTATTCATCCACCATCATATCCATGCATTCACCATCACATTCAGTCATCCACCAGCACTTCCACTCATCCATCACTGCATCCACTCGTCCACAATTGCATCCACTTGTCCATCCCTCAAATATCATACCCACCAACAAGACTGGAGCTGGTCTGTACATTTGAAGCATCAAATGTAGGAGAGATAGAATTGAGAGTAATATTCATATGCTAGTTAAAGATATTGTAGGGTATAATGATTAATCTGGATGGAGACAAATTTGAGGTTAAGTGGATGTAGACATGTGGGAGTGGTGTTCGCTGAAAGTGTTAAGATAAGATAAGATTTCTTCGGATTTTTAACCCCGGAGGGTTAGCCACCCAGGATAACCCAAGAAAGTCAGTGCGTCATCGAGGACTGTCTGTCTTATTTCCATTGGGGTCCTTAATCTTGTCCCCCAGGATGCGACCCACACCAGTCGACTAACAACCCAGGTACCTATTTGCTGCTAGGTGAACACGTCGAAATGTTTCCACCCGCCGGGAATCGAACCCGGGCCCTCCGGGTGTGAAGCGAGAGCTCAAGCCACCAGACCACCAGGCCATTCTTAAAAGTATGGCGGAACAAAAGAGATTAGAATGTACTCTTGGAATCTTAAGGAATGGGAATAACTTGAATGTGAGTCGGCAGAAGGATATTTGTATCGCCTACCATGTTGCAATTGTGAAATTAATATTTTGAGTTAGGCATGTTAAAAAGAGAATGTCATTAGTGATTAATGGTCTGTGTTGTTTCATTAGAATTAAGAGAATACTGTTGAAAGCATTGAGAGAATGCTGTTAAACGAATCAAGAGAATGCTGTTAAACGAATCAAGAGAATGCTGTTAAACGAATCAAAAGAATGCTGTTAAACGAATCAAGAGAATGCTGTTAAACGAATCAAGAGAATGCTGTTAAACGAATCAAGAGAATGCTGTTAAACGAATCAAGAGAATGCTGTTAAACGAATCAAGAGAATGCTGTTAAACGAATCAAGAGAATGCTGTTAAACGAATCAAGAGAATGCTGTTAAACGAATCAAGAGAATGCTGTTAAACGAATCAAGAGAATGCTGTTAAACGAATCAAGAGAATGCTGTTAAACGAATCAAGAGAATGCTGTTAAACGAATCAAGAGAATGCTGTTAAACGAATCAAGAGAATGCTGTTAAACGAATCAAGAGAATGCTGTTAAACGAATCAAGAGAATGCTGTTAAACGAATCAAGAGAATGCTGTTAAACAAATCAAGAGAATGCTGTTAAACGAATCAAGAGAATGCTGTTAAACGAATCAAGAGAATGCTGTTAACCGAATCAAGAGAATGCTGTTAAACGAATCAAGAGAATGCTGTTAAACGAATCAAGAGAATGCTGTTAAACGAATCAAGAGAATGCTGTTAAACGAATCAAGAGAATGCTGTTAAACAAATCAAGAGAATGCTTTTAAAAGAATCAAGAGAATGTTTTAAAAAAATAAGAGAATGCTGTTAAAATAATTAATAGAATACTGTTAAAAATAGAGTTGAAGTAGATAAGTAAGGTGATTAGATTAATAAAGAAAAGTTGATGGAAGTCTCTGGAAATGATACAGCTAGGTTAGGTAAGATTTGTCAGGAAACATGACAAGTGTTTCCTGATGTGGGTCTTAGTCATATGATGACCCGCCACTGGAGCTTTTGGTCACCTGGCTTACCAGTCCACCCGTTTAAAAATTATGGTTATGATTATAACCATTTCATTACTATAATACAGCTATATGCTATGTGCAGAGAACCTTCACAGCACACATAACTGCGATAAACCACCTCAATTACTGGGAACGCTTGAAGTTCCTAAACCTGTACTCCCTAGAATGCAGGCGGGAGAGATACATTATTATATACACTTGGAAAATCCTAGAGGGATTAGTACCAAACTTGCACATGAGAGTCACTCCCTACGAAAGCAAAAGACTCGGCAGACGATGCAACATCCCCCCAATGAAAAGCAGGGGTGCCACTAGCACGTTGAGAGACAACACAATAAGTGTCAGAGGCCCAAGACTGTTCAACTGCCTCCCAGCGTACATAAGGGGGATTACCAATAGACCCCTAGCTGTCTTCAAGCAGGCACTGGACAGGCACCTAAAGTCGGTACCTGACCAGCCGGGCTGTGGTTCGTACATCGGACTGCGTGCAACCAGCAGTAACAGCCTGGTTGACCAGGCTCTGATCCACCATGAGGCCTGGTCATAGACCAGGCCGTGGGGGCATTGACCCCTGGAACTCTCTCCAGGTAAACTCCAGATGACTGGAAAAAAATGGAATTACTGACTGCATACTGCTGGAAGACTGCCTGTAAATTATGCAATGGAAGTGTTTTATAAGGGAATGCGAGTGAATGAAGGCATACTCATTATTTGATAAATCATCTTTGCATTGTGAATAGTAATGGAGTAGTAGTACTGCAATATGGAAGAATTTATTTGCTTAGAAATCATTAAGATTAGTAATTTGAGGAGGTGCATGGGTAAGGGACTGTTGGGTGTAGATCATTACAGTATATTTCACACTGTAAAAGCAGAAATGTAATTTATAGCTAAAAAAGGATTTCTTTATATCCTGATATATTGTGATGTTGAGTTTCAATACATTGTCTTTTATTTTTCTATAAACTATAATTTTTCCTGTTTAAATATTTGAGTTGTGAATACATGTTTATAACTGAGTATGTTATGGATTACAGATTGGCCAGATAGAATACGAGTTGGCACGCCTTTCTTCATTGGAGGTACGAAAGAGGAAGTATGGTATTAAATATGGGTCGAGCACAATGCTGGAGCAGCGAGCTACTTTAGTTGGTTTGCTAAAGTCTCTCTTGGATGAGAAGAATGAGCGTGAAGCTCAGTTGATGGAATGGCTAGCTCAGCTAGAAGAATCTAGAACTCCAGATGTACCCGAGGAAGAGTTTTGGCTAGTCCAGTATCAGCGACTTCTGTCTCTGAAACCTGCTGGTTTGGCTGAAGCTGAAGCCCAATTAGAGCCTAAAGTACGAGAAGTTCTTTGTTCTGCTAATGCTCTTGATTTAACACCAGTGTTCGCTCATAATTCAATTACCTTCTCTCGTTTAATGGATCTCACAGAAGAGGATGCATCAGAAACGGGTATTGGACCAGCAACTTATCGCAGTTTGCAACGTGCTTTACAGAACCATTTAGCTGCCTCGAAGCTTCAAGACCAAATTCCTTCAGCTCCACTTGAAGAAGACTTGCCCTTTGCTCCTTCAGCTCCTGAGATAGATAAGAGAGAGATGCCAAGTATGCCGGCTTTTGAAGCTGGAGAGGCAGAGGCATCTGCTCCACCTTTTGATAGGCAATTTGTTGAAGCTGAGTGTGTGGTCTGCTTAAATTCAGCATGTGAGGTTGTGTTTTTGCCATGTGGCCATGTTTGTTCTTGTGCTGGTTGCTGCACTCCACTTCTTATATGTCCAATGTGCAGGTCTCCGGTAATCACTAAGATTCTTCTTACCTATTAATTGTGCTCATATCTTCCTGAACTTAGTCATTGCCAAATATTATAGTTACACTTAAATATTTCAGAGGTGAGATGAGCCCAGCGAATGTTGAATATTCAGCTATTTAATACATATTGTATAAGAAGCATTTTTTTTTCTACCCAAATGGTCTGTATGCCATTTTTTAGTAATTTTGGATGGATTTGTAAGTCTTTTCTCATTTTTCATGAAGCCTAATATTGTTTATAGTTTTTACTAGATAAACTCCTTAGCGTGAAGTGATTTTATAAGAAACTTATTTTAACAAATGTTATTACAATACATAAATGTATATAAATTTAACTTTAGTGATTACTCGCAGTCCAGACAGAATATTTTGTTATGGATATAGAGGCATATTGCCAACAGGTATGAGTATAATGACACAGTATATTGAATAAGCTTTTATTGGAAATACTTTTCATTCATGATTAAACTTTATCAGGCTCAACCCTGAAATAAATGTAGTCCCAGTAAAGGCTTGTTCAGTATATTATTATTATTATATTTTCTCTTGAATTGATACTTTATTAATCTTGAATGCAACATTGACCTCTTATTAAGAGTCGGCACAACTCTTGACTGTTACAACCTATCATTAGTTGCATACCCTATACAAAATTAATACTTAATGTTCAATTAAAATATGGCTTAGAGCTAGTCTAGAGCATAAATATCCTTACATTAAAGGTACATTTCATAAATATAATGCACACACATTATTTTACTTTTATCATTTAAATTAGGTTGGTGTGAGCACATGGACCTGACCTATCATAACTTTAATGTTTAAAGTATTATTTTTTTTTTTTTATTAACACATCGGCCGATTCCCACCAAGGCAGGGTGGCCCGAAAAAGAAAAACTTTCAGCATCATTCACTCCATCACTGTCTTGCCAGAGGGGTGCTTTACACTACAGTTATAAAACTGCAACATTAACACCCCTCCTTCAGAGTGCCGGCACTGTACTTCCCATCTCCAGAACTCAAGTCCGGCCTGCCGGTTTCCCTGAATCCCTTCATAAATGTTACTTTGCTCACACTCCAACAGCACGTCAAGTATTAAAAACCATGTGCCTCCATTCACTCCTATCAAATACGCTCACACATGCTTGCTGGAAGTCCAAGCCCTCGCACACAAAACTTCCTTTACCCCTCCCTCCAACCTTTCCTAGGCCGACCCCTACCCCGCCTTCCCTCCACTACAGATTTATACACTCTCGAAGTCACTCTGTCTCGTTCCATTCTCTCTACATGTCCAAACCACCTCAACAACCCCTCCTCAGCTCTCTGGACAATCGTTTTGGTAATCCCGCACCTCCTCCTAATTTCCAAACTCCGAATTCTCTGCATTATATTCACACCACACATTGACCTCAGACACGACATCTCCACTGCCTCCAGCCTTCTCCTCGTTGCAACATTCATCACCCATGCTTCACACCCATATAAGAGCGTTGGTATAACTATACTCTCATACATTCCCCTCTTTACTTCCATGGACAAATTTCTTTGTCTCCACAGACTCCGAAGTGCTCCACTCACCCTTTTCCCCTCATCAATTCTATGATTCACCTCATCCTTCATAGACC
Source organism: Cherax destructor (assembly GCA_009830355.1). Lineage (NCBI taxonomy): Eukaryota > Metazoa > Arthropoda > Malacostraca > Decapoda > Parastacidae > Cherax > Cherax destructor. The sequence continues at coordinate 82,819 of WNWK01005472.1, read as the reverse complement.
CATCTGCTGACATGTCCACTCCCAAATATCTGAATACATTCACCTCCTCCATACTCTCTCCCTCCAATCTGATATCCAATCTTTCGTCACCTATTCTTTTTGTTATCCTCATCACCTTACTCTTTCCTATATTCACTTTCAATTTTCTTCTTTTACACACCCTACCAAATTCATCCACCAACCTACCTTGGTAGGAAATACATCTTTAATGTACAGATATTAGTTACGCTCTCTCTCGTAGCTGTAAGTCAAATTATTACTTGATGAGCATTGTCACTATTGTATTACATGTGTGAATGAGGACTGGTAAATGAGTAGCATTTAAAGATTCTTACTCTTTTAGCACATTTAAGAAGTTATAAATACAGTGGACCCCCAGTTTATGTAATTAATTCGTTCCAGAATGCTGTTCAAGTGCCGTTACAAAACGAATTTGTTCCCATAAGGAATAATGTAAATTAGATTAGTCATTTTAGACCCCCAAAAATACACTTACAAAAGCACTCACAAAAATACACTTACATAATTGTTCGAGTTTGGAGCAGTACGTAAACCGGGGGTCCACTGTATAGTTGTATATATTATACTATGTATGGTAGACTCTCATAACATGGTTATGTTCCTTAAAAAGTGTGTTACGAGAAATCTGTATTATGTAAACTGAAGAATATAAGGGAGAAGTAGGATTAGGTTCTTGGGCCTCCAAAAGAGTCATAGAAGATTACCTAAAACTACTTTTCTGTCATTAAATTCTAGCTGGAAGTAGTACTTGTTTGTCTTTGACATGCATAAAGAGGTTGGTGTGCCAGGGCCTATGAGGGAAGGGGGGGTTTAGCCGGTACATTGGTCCAGGGCCCGGCTGTGAATCTCTGAAGGGGCCCCATAGCCATAGACGTTTTATTTTTATTTTATCCATTTGATTTTTGGGGTAATTTCAACTATTTTTATTTTATTTAGAAAAATAATTGCGTAAAATTCATTTAGACTGGGGACCTCAGCCTGCCCCCAGGGGCCCCAAAGCAGTCTTGTTCTGCCTTGCAAAATTTCTCTTGGAGGCCCTGGGTGGGACCCTCTTGGGCTGTGATAGATGACTGTAGTTCTTACAGTGTAAGGCATCATATATACAGTCATGCACCACCATGTGAGCATATTAAAATTAACACTTTCTTCAATACTGTAAAGTACTTTCAAAGATAAATGTTTATTCTTCGTTGCACATCTAGTATCCTTAGTATTTCTCTTGGATGTCATGGTTAATATTCAGAGACAAGATGGGGCGATAAAAAATCCAAACTTGTCTTAATCACGCACATGTGAATAAGGTATGGTGCACATCCATGAGACAGTTGCAGCATGGGAGGTACATAGTATGACAATAAGTCTTTGCTCTAAAAACAATAACTCTGCTGTAAGCTGAAAGAGGGGGAACATTCTGTATCTCACAGTGTGTTCTAATAGGAACTAGCATGCAACATGTGTTCTAATAGGAACTAGCATGCAACATGTGTTCTAATAGGAACTAGCATGCAACATGTGTTCTAATAGGAACTAGCATGCAACATGTGTTCTAATAGGAACTAGCATGCAACATGTGTTCTAATAGGAACTAGCATGCAACATGTGTTCTAATAGGAACTAGCATGCAACATGTGTTCTAATAGGAACTAGCATGCAACATGTGTTCTAATAGGAACTAGCATGCAACATGTGTTCTAATAGGAACTAGCATGCAGCATGTGTTCTAATAGGAACTAGCATGCAGCATGTGTTCTAATAGGAACTAGCATGCAGCATGTGTTCTAATAGGAACTAGCATGCAACATGTGTTCTAATAGGAACTAGCATGCAACATGTGTTCTAATATGAACTAGCATGCAACATGTGTTCTAATAGGAACTAGCATGCAACATGTGTTCTAATAGGAACTAGCATGCAACATGTGTTCTAATAGGAACTAGCATGCAACATGGGCTAATGATTATTTCTCAAATAAATGGCATGCTAATGCATGCTATGCTGATTTTTTCCCTGACACAATGTGGGAATGGAAAATACAATTTTCATTAGTGTTTTATTGATAATGCGCTACATGAATGTGTGTTATATGAGAGTCTACTGTATATTGAAAAATAGGACACCTTGCAGTTTTATAAGGAATTTGGTTTTATGTATAAAACCTCATCAACCTTTCTCATGTTTATATTTTATACTTTTTACAGTGCTTTCAGTACATCATATGTACAGTATTTTTAATATCTTATTACTGAATATGAATGAGGAAATGCTATACTGTACTCATAAATTGGTTGGCTGGCTTTGCTAAAGGAAGCACATGATGAATATTGTTGTTTTACTCTATTGTGTAATGGATCTTTGACTACATTTACAAGACAAACCATTACAAGGCTTACGATACCGCACATTTTTTACCTTTATATAATGTTTTACATTTTATATGGTTCATCTCTTATGTGTGCACTTTCCAATTTATGCATACCAAAATAACCCTCTGTATTTATATACAGTGGTCCCTTGGTTTTCGCCGAAAATTTGTTCCAGAATGCTGCTCATGTGCCATTACCGAACGAATTTACTTCCTTAAGAAATAATGTCACGTAGGTTAGTCTGTTTCAGACCCCCAAAAATACACTTGCAACAGCACTTACGAAAATACACTTACATAAATGTTCGAGTTTGGAGATGCACGAAAACCGAGGGACCACTGTACATTCTAGCTTGTGAATTATTATAAATGACTAAATTGATGTAATCAGATTCCTTTTTATACTAGTATGTAGAATTTAAACTTTCTTTTTTGATGGTGACTATTTGTATATTATTTTATATCAGTTCACTCCTGCTTATATTATATCTTCAGGAATAAGTGGCCAAGCAAAAATTCTTAAAACATTTATTGAAAATATTAATATTGTTTAGCTACCAAATCAATAAACAGTTGATGATGCAGCAAAGTGTGATGAACACTTGCAAATGAAAGGTCAGTATCTATATGGATATCCATTTTGACCTCCAGCTGAAGGGAATCTCAGTTGGAAGTCAAAATATATGAATAATCCATTATACTTTTCTGTCTCCATTTGGGTATTTTTTTTTTTTTTAACACATGGGCCATTTCCCACTGAGCTAGGGTGACCCCAAAAAAGAAGAAACACTTTCATCATCACTTGCTCCATCACTGTCTTGCCAGAAGTGTGCTGGTACTACAGTTAAAAAACTGCAAATATCACCCCTCCCTCAGAGTGCAGGCACTGTATTTCCCACCTCCAGGACTCGAGTCTGGCTAACCAGTTTCCTTGAATCCCTTCATAAATGTTACCTTGCTCACACTAATTTGGGTATTGACCTTTCAAAATAATTGGTGCTTGCTTGCATAAAAAGTACATGAGAAGAGCAAACAGGAAGGTTTTATGTAAATGTTTACAACCAAAAATATCAAGTAAGAGGAAGTGTGAATATAGAATAAGTGAAATATAATTTCTTTAACAAGCAATAATAATCTGCATTATAATTCTTTAGAGTAAATATAAGCCAAAGCTAGAATAACTTGAAAGCAGGTCTGCACCTCTTATTTCAGCTGCATCCTCAGGAATATTCAAAGCTAACACTGATCTGATTCAGAAACCAACTTGCAATTGCTGTTTGGCTGTAACTATGAGAATAATGCTCTTGAAGTTTGATTATTTTTGTGTGCTAAGTGCTAAACTGGTATTAAATGATGGCAAGAATAAGTAAAATGTTAAGAAAAAATTAAGTATTTTTATGTACCTGCCATAGTGTACTGAAATTTTAACCCAAGTGTTGTGTAATCATATTGCCCAACTTTCTTTTTTTTTTGTGGAAGAAAAAGGCTATCTAAATTCATTAGAAAAAAAGTTAATAATGTGTACATACTGTAATTTTTTTTTTTTTTTTTTTCTTTTTTCTTTTTTGCCATTACAGTGGACCCTCAGTTTTCGTCAATAATTCTTTCCAGAATGCTGTTCGAGTGCCGTTACCGAATGAATTTGTTCCCATAAGGACGAATGTAAATTAGATTAGTCGTTTCAGACCCCCAAAAATACACTTACAAAAATACACTTATATAATTGTTCGAGTTTTAAGCTGTACGAAAACCGAGGGTCCACTGTATTTTTATTGTCCATCAATTATCTATTCCTTACTCTCTTTTTGTAGATGTTATTGTGGTCATGCATATTTCTCTTTTAGTAGAAAGCCAGTAGAGGCAGTCCCTGCTTTTACAAGAATTCACTTTAGTGTGAGATATTAGCAAACAAACTTGTATAGCTAATGTGTGAACCTGGATACAGTACATATATTAATACTATATGTCACTCATTGAGTTGAGGGTGAGATGAGGCTCTCACATTAGTCACACCAGTTGGTTGGTGGTGGCCACCATAAGTGCTTCATTATTTTATTGTTATCATATATGTATAACATTAGTTGGTTTGCTTTCTCCAAAATAAGTTCCAAGTAACCATTTAGTAATAAGGGAAATTATTATACGTGAAACAAAATTGGGCATATTTTGATGGTATAATACTCGCCAAAAAAAAGTGATCCTGTCATTAACACCCAGATTCCAAAGCTTACTATTAATCTTTCTTATATACTAACCTTCTGGTCCATCTCTGGTGATTATTCATGTCTGTTAACCTTTTTTTTTTAGTATTGACTTTTTCTCACCAATGCTAGGTGACTCAGAGAAGGAAACATATTCACCATCATTTATAAATGTCTTTATTTCTTGGTTTATTTTTCTTTCAATTATTTCGTAGTAGGCCTGGTCATTTTTTCTCTGAAACATACCTCTTTGTATATATTGTAAGTCTGAGGGGAAATGGGCTTCACTTTACCAGTGATTTTCTCATAATTCAACTCATTAAGCAATTCAATTTGTTTAGTAGGGATTGCCTGTACTTTTCAATGCAAAATAACAATATACAATGTATTAGAAATTTCTTCTAGCCTTATTAGGAGGGCACCTAGTGAAATTATGGTTGCACACATTTGTCACATATATTAGCTAGTTTCTGCATCAGTAATAATATACCATAGTGTTGTAATAATAATGTGTGTGTTTAAATTTGTAAAAATATATGAAAAACAGTTTAATGATTGTAATACTATTTATAAAGCAGTACTAAAACAAACATTTAAAACTATCAGGAAGACAAGAAGACTGCTAAACTAAAGGAAATTGTAATTGGGCAATAGGATCAGGCTTATGCATGTAAAAAATGTTAACATATATCTCATGAAATTCGCATAACAGAGTTTACATTGTGTACTAATTTATGGAAGTTAAAATAACAAACATACCTGGTACAAATAGTTTGTAAGATTGAAGCTGGTAAGTACTGTACTGTATTAGAAAGCTAACATTAATATAGTAGTAATGATATAAATATAATTGATATTTAAAACTTTTTTCTTTTTAGTACGCTATACAGGAAAAGGGGTTACTAGCCCATTGCTCCCGGCATTTTAGTCGACTTTTACAACATGAGCTGTCGGAGAGTGATCAGGGTAATATTTTGTGAAGGGATTCAGGGAAACCAGTTAGCTGGAGTCAAGTCCTGGAAATGGGAAGTACAATGCCTGCACTTTAAAGGAAGGGTTTGGGATATAGGCAGTTTGGAGGGACGTCTAAGCTGTCGTATGTGAGCGCCTCTGCAAACACAGTGTTTATGTATGAGTGATGATGAAAGTTGTTTTTCCTTCTTTTTGGGTCACCGTGCCTCAGTGGGAAATGGCCGACATGTAAAAAAAAAAAAAAACATCACTAAATGCAAGATAAGTTTTTCTGCATTTTGGTTCTAATGATCCATGAGGTATACAATGTATCCCCAACCCATCACTTCCCACATGCCTGTAAAGAGACTTAACCAGTTTTTGCTCAGTATACGTACCTACTTCTGCCTCATTTTCTTCCTTTTTTCACTCTTGCTTTCTACAACCAGCTTCAGCCAGACCCCACTTTTTCCATTGGTATACCTGGAGAGGGCTTTGGGGATTAACACCCTGCAGCCTGATCTGTGACCAGGCCTCATGGTGGATCAGGGCCTGATCAACCAGGCTGTTACTATTGGCTGCACACAACCCGACATATGAACCACAGCCCAGCTGATCAGGTACTGACTAGGTGCTTGTCCAAAGCCTTCTTGAAGACAGCCAGGGGTCTATTGGTAATCCCCCTTATGTATGCTGGGAGGCAGTTGAACAGTCTTGGGCCCCTGACACTTATTGTGTTGTCTCTTATCATGTCAGTGGCACTTCTGCTTTTCATTGGGGAAATGTTGCATCATCTGCCGAGTCTTTTGCTTTCATAGGAAGTGATTTTCATGTGCAAGTTTGGTACTAATCCCTGTAGGATTTTCCAAATGAATATAATCATGTATCTCTCCTGCCTGTGTTCTAGGGAGTACAAGTCGAGGAACTTAAAACGTTTCCAGTAATTTAGGTGTTTTATCGCACTTATGTGTGCCGTGAAGGTTCTCTGTACATGGTGAGCTAGACCAGACAACAACCAGCTGCCCAGCTGTCAATCCTACACTGTATCTATTGATTCTTCAACTATGACATCTTCAAGACCAGCATCATACTTTCTTGATCACATTAGTTCTCAGTGGGTGATCTTCCTAGCATTGTTTGGATGAAATGACCACCTAATTTAATTCTCTAGTTTATAATTTGATGCTTTAGAGGACAAAATGTCTTCTGTTTATCCTTAGGTATACCTAGTATACTTCCACATCTGTGGCTGACCCAGGGGAGGGTGCATTGGGGATGAATAGCATTCCATCTTCCTTGGCCCTAGGCCTCTGGGGTTCTACTATTCAATAACCTACAGAACTAGCAGCTAACATCTATGTAGGAAAATTACATGTAGTAATTACTTCCTTTCCACACTTGTATAGATCAGTCATACAAGGATACAGTACGCTGCTTATTTAGCTCCTGTGATTTGGAAAGGGATCTAGGTATGTACTTTCAGTTTCCATCATTTATTTCTGAAAATTAACAATGATAATTGGGAGAGGGTTGACTCTCCTCAACTTAATGAGCCTTCCTTAGTATTTTTCCTGGCCAATGCTTCCTCACTTAACCAGAGTTGCACAGGCTCCATTCCTAGGGAATGTTTATTTCCAGGGTTTATCCTTTGAGTGACTTCCCACAGGAGTAGCTTCTCTGTCTTTACCAGCTCTCCCTTCTCTTGTTCCTGAGGATGTAGAGTTGCTGACATTAACTTAAAAAATAAAGCCAGTTCTCAAACTAGGAAGGTAGTAGTAGCACTTCATGAATGACCCTCAAGTTCAGTTAAATGCTGATAAATTGTTAATTGCTACTAAGGCAATAATTATTTATCAGTTACCGATACATTTGGTTTAAATGCAGAGATCAAATAGATTTCACAAGTTTAAGTTATATGCTCATGAAATATCTTTTAATTATTCTCTATATTTTTGCAGTTTCAACATTTAAAAATCTGAATCTCATATTTATTTAGCTTCTGAATTAATGTTTAAATAATTCTCCTAAATCTTAAACTTTCTTTAATTTTAGGTAAGAAGGTGAAATATATTATAAATGATTTAATAATTTGTTGAAAGAAGAAAATGAAAATATTGTGTATTACAGGAAAAAGTACAGTAGTGTACGTACGTATATCAGATACATTATGCACCTTCATACTGTACATTGGAAGAGATTCTTGAAACAGTAATGATAAAGGGCCGTTTTGACACGGGTTTTACAACGGTCACAAAGAAAAAATAAGCTTTACATTTCTCTCTTGGAAAGTAACATGTGAATGTTCCTTCTTGCATAACAGGAGTATATGGCTTGCCAATAATCAGAATTAGTCCAATATATTGCTATTAGTGTCATTCTTTTTCACTTAATGTATTGACATGCATTAATGACTACGTTTTTTTTTCATCCAACTAAAATTGGATTTCTGGTTGTCCTCCCTTCATAGGTGCCACTTATGTGAAACAGTTCTTGCACACCTGTGTATTTGTTACACCAGACTTGCATATGGTCATCAAAAGGAGGAGTGCCCAGTACAATTCTGCAAGAGTTGTTAGGGTGCTCTGATAGTCAATCATTTTACCTCTTGTTCCATTCTTTAGGAAGCATACTTACTTCATTTTAGACATCTTCAACTCGCTGACATCCTCCTCTTGCTCTTGTCTCAGATGGTTCAATTTAAATAAGGATTCTCTTTATTTTTTGACTTAACGATATGCTATACTGACTGTGATTTATATTTGCCATTGTCCTTTCTTTAACAATTCTACTTTTTCTCTACTATCCCCACACCTTTGCTGTATAGTTGTGAACCATCCCTCACAAGTTTAGTATTTCAAGAATACTTTAAAAATTCATGGAGGGGAAATGAAAAAAGTAATTAAATGATGTTGGAGCCATAGGTCATCTATTAAGTACATAATAAGGGATTATAAGACTAGTTAATTTATGCTTATATGTGAACAAACTCAGGCCAGATTAAGACATATTTTTTGTAAATATAGTATTCTTATTGTAACTATATTATTTAGATTCAGATGTTTAGAGTTTCTATAATAAGTCAAATAAAAGCACATATTAAGTATTAGCAAGGCATGACAATATAAACATGATTTCACACACAGTGGTTTACAATAAATCAAATAACACATTTTTTTAACAAGTGTTTCTGTGAAGCCATGTTCAAGGAAATGTTATGCTTATGTTGTATTGCACATATACTCTACATCATTTCTTTAAGTGGTTCTATGCTGAGCGTGATATAGTGTATTGCGTGAGATATTTCTTTGTTGGTTATCAGAGAGCTTCAGACATTATGACTTAACCAACTGTGTAAAATGCCTGGTGGTTTTAATGGAAATCTGCTACTCTTAGTGTTATTTCTTAAATGCAATGTTGAAAATGTTTTTCATACTGGCAAAATACTTGAATATGCATATTTGTCTAAATTGTCCTCAATACTTTACTCATTCTTTTATACAGATGCATTACCTGCAGTAATTACACTAGGTAACTGAGAGTTAAAAGCGTCCTTAAACTTGATAATATATATATATATATATATATATATGTGTATGTATTTATATAAATGGAAAATATTTAAGTATTTCTAGAGATGAAAATTATATTGGAATTTTTTATCACACTACAACTGCATGCCATAATTTATTTGGCACTTTCATATTTCACATTGATATTAGCTTATAAAATGCGTATAAAATAGTAGTGTATTTGTGTGGTTTTGTGTCCTCTAAAAGACATGTTTTGCTTACTTTCAGTAATTAGCAAAATAAATATTGTACTGTACAATAATTTCTGTCCTGGTATAAAAAAAGTTTTGGCAACCAGAAAAAGTAATAAAACATGAGAAATATGCTAAACTAGTGAAGATGTCAATACTGTAAATTAAAAAAGACACATTGCAGAATGAGCTTTTATTGGGACACTGTTTCTGTCTGTTAGAGCTTTACCAAGTCATTCAATTTCACTACTGTCAAAGGGTTATGTTTACATAGGGTGTCAAGTCTTGACCTATAGGGAAAGGAGATGTTATAGTCTTGAGTGCATTTTTAATGTTAACTTTATATATTTCAGGAAATAAAACTCCTTTGTGTCACAGACTTCTGGACTCTAGGAAAAATAAAACTTTTTATTCTCAATTGATTTATTTTTTAAATTACATGCTATTAACAACTATACACACCATTTCTGTCAAGTGATGAGTAGAGCTTTTAACATTTCTTGAATTGGAATCAACTCTTAAAGCATCCTTTCTCATTGTTTTCCTGAAGCTCATGATACTGCTAATCTTGGGCTGTGAACCATGAATTCCAAGGATCCCTATATTTTTTATGTTGTATACACATTTTGTGATATTCAGGATGGCTATTACCACACTGTGTAGTACTGTACTACATATAGTATATTAGTTTTCCAGACTAAAGTATGTTTCTTTGTTACTACTACCACTATATCTACTTTTACAGAAGGTGCCTTGATGCTGGTGAAGGGCTCTTGATCCTGGATATCAGAGCTACCCTGCACTTTTTTTTTGTTCAGACCTAAAGGCATCTAATTCCCCTGGCACTGTATGACTACAGATTTAGTATTTACCAATAATAATAATAGTAATATCAGTATATTTAGTACTGTTATAATCAATTGTTACCTTTTCCCATGTCACATTCTAACTTTGCTTTTTTTTCTTAATCTTGTTCTCGTTACAATTTTTGTTTTTGTCTTTCTCCCTTATTTTTCATTCACTTTACACTAGACCCTTAAAATTCAAGGTTTAAGAACTTCAGTTGTTGTCTATAAAATTGTGCAGATGCCTCTTGAAGGACTGGTGATGAAAGATGTCAGGGGAAAACATAGACTTGTAGTTTCTTCCACGCAGTGGCTGTAGTAGGCAAATTGAGACAGTAGAATGTTTTGTTTTGAAATTACCAACAGAAAAAAATAAATTAGCATTAAAAAATACTGAATAGCAATCTTAAGGAGGAAAAAATCTAAACATATACAGTATGTACGTATTTCAAAATGCATTACCGATAGTGTATGTACAGTGGTCCCCCGCCTAACGAGCAAAATTCATTCCAAAAGCCTGCTCAAGTGCCATTACCAAACGAATTTACTTCCTTAAGAAATAATGTCACGTAGGTTAGTCTATTTCAGACCCCCAAAAATACACTTCCACAAGCACTTACAATACTATACTTACATAATTGTACGATTTCCTGGGTGCTCATTAGGCGGGGGACCACTGTACTTGTGAATAAGTGAAATCGTTCAGATTCTCTTTTGAATTCTATATCAGATACTGTACTACAATCTTGCATTTTTATGTGATATTGTAGAACCTTGATGGACATAATTTGACATGTATACTGTACTGTTGCTGGATGGAGGGTTGGGTTTGTTGGTATCTTATCTGTAAGCAAGTACACCATGTCAAAGCACGTGTTAGTATATAAAGGTTCATTACTTTTACTGTCATGCACTAGTTATAAAAAATATTATACAGTATACAGTATAATTTATAAAAAAATATACAGCATAATATATAAAAAAATATACAGTGTATAATGTGTACTGTACTATACTACAGTATATGTACTCAAAGTAAGAAACTGACAAAAAATTATCACTTTCATTCATAAAATAAGTATGTGATAAATGGTTTTCAAAACTGGAGACTGAAGTGCTGTATTTTTGTTAATAGCTGTTTGAAGAGAAAAATGCAAATTTGCATTATTTTCTTAGAAGGCAACTTACAGTACTTATTAGTGGTTTTCAGTTTGACTATGTTATACTGTATTGGATAAAGCTTTTACAAAAATCATCTTTGACCTGCAATAACTCTAATAACGTGACCCTACAAAGAGTGATCTTGGCTGAATGAATTGAAAAAATCACAGTACAGGTTAGCCATCACAAATCCGGCAATCAGTCATCCGGTTCCATCAGTTATTCGGCACTAATTTCGGCTAGCATAATTTCAAATTTCCAGGGTCGCCACACCAACCTGCTGGCACTGTTTGCTGGTGCTACTTGCTGCATAAATCATTCCAATTTCTTTTTCACCATTTATTGTTATAACCTGCTTGCTTTTAGCCCTAGCCATGGTTCTAACGAATAAAAGAAATGATTCTCGTTGTGTAAAGCATGTACACAGTACATTGTCCATTAGCTGCCCCTAATGCCATGGCATGCCAGTGGCTCTCCTTGCATTACAGTTTTATAATTGTAACTACCAATAACAATGTACACTTGTAACATGCATTGAAATAAAAATATTATATTATTATTATTATAAAAGATAGGGTGGCTTTGAAGCCACTGTCGGTTGCCATGAGCTCAGTCTCGTGATGCAGGGGAATATGCTTTATTACGCTAATATCAACACTACGGCTTATTTACCTATCACAATTGATATGATATAATAAACAATATAAATAATATAAAAACATGGTAAATACTCCAGAATGAATAATATTTGGCATAATACCGAGTAGTTCGATGGAGGTATGAAGAGGATATGGGATACAAGTATACCATCCTTATGGGAACAAATTCGTTCAGTAATGGCACTCAAACAGCATTCTGGAATGAATTTTCAACGAAAACCAAGGGTCCACTGTATTGACCTCTAGTCTGCACCTCTGCACATTTTCCTGACACAACCTGCCACACTTCTGGGAACGGCTCATACAGCACAAGTCTTCATAGCCCTTTAAAAGCAATGACTTCCCCCACCATTTAAAAAAATTGTTTGGCATTTTTGGAGGTGTCTGGAACATACTTTGTATTTTCTCTGTAACGGTATTTTTCACAAGGCAACAATTTTCAGTAATGTATTTCTTGCATTATGAAAGGGCTTACTATATATTCAGTCTTTTAAATATGAAAGGAAATGTAAGATAAATGTTAACTTTTTCATGTATACATATTGTACCCTAACAAAACTTATAGCATGCTCTTTATTATTCTGGAAAGTATAATAGCATGCTTATATTTTGTTAAAAAATGACAAATGTACTGTTTCAAGGTGATTTTTCTTCTGTATTCTTAATACAGTATATAATACAAATTTCACTATCATACTATTAGGATATTCACAAGAATGCACTAAATCCAAATGGGTCATACAGGGTCAAACTGGAGAAAAAAAGCTTATGACAGGAAAACTGTAAAAGTCACAAAATATTAATGGAGAACCCCTCAAGTCAGGAGTCATGCAGTGTTGGGTCACTTCCCTCAAGGAAAGTGTCTTCATCCTGGTGAGGGGCTCTTGATCTAAGGAACTGAGACTTTTCCTCGGCTTGGATCAAACCTGAATGCCTCCTATTTCCCTACAGGTTTAGGGTAACAAATTGTATAAGGAGTATGGGGGCTGATCCAGTGGCCTTGCTGACGTGTGGCTGCCAGATCAGTTCCCAGAACATACATGTTCAATACTTAATAGCAAAAATTCACTAGCTTCATGAAAACTATCCAAACACCCTCCAGAGCTGGGAAAATGACTGCCAAAAGGTTTTCAGTATTATTACAGATCCTGCATCACAACCAGATTTGGTCATAGAGTGCAGGCTGAGGCCTGCACTCTATGACCCTTGTAGGTTTAGTGCTTCTTTTTTATTATAATTATAATGTGGGCTGAGGTATCAATACTGTACCTTCCTTGCTATTTTAAGGTGCTACAGCATCATTACTGTACACTTATTATAAGGGACCCTACAGTAATCAATGACCCTTACAAGTACAGTATAGCATTTTCCAGTAACATTATGATATAAAGTACCACAAACATTACTGTAAACCATTACTACTAGGTAGCAAACTTTATTATACCCTTGTTATTATAAAGGAACAGATTATCATTACTGAAAAGATGGGTGTATGCACTATCCACCTTTTTTCCCTTGTCAATTATTTTATTAATGTAAATAATCATATTTTTTACTTAATGTATTTTCTTTTAACTGTCTGAACTTCACTAGAGTTCAGGTATTTCACAAAGCATCAACAATAATGTTAGGTAAGAACAATAATTATTTTTATGCCATTAAAAATAACTGTTGTAGCTCTGGAAGCTCTGAAGAATGAAACTTATTTTTTCCATATATTTTCCAGTGGCGGAAGTCATTAGCAGCACAGTTTTCAGGAACGTAACCCGCACAAATAATAATCATCCACTGTACGTATATGTTAATTAAACAGGTCTTTTACTTTTGAAGGGAAAAATTTTTATTGGGTGGTAAGCAATGCTTACCTTGCTTCTTCTGAATACACTGGGGGGAATCAGGGAGAACTTCAAATGTTGATTTCCCAATTTAACCTTAAATGTATTTGTTTACAAGAACTTAAAGTACATAATAGTCAGACTTTCAGTCTCTGGTTATCTTTTTTTTTGCAGTCATATGATGCCTATCCTGATGCATCATACAGTGAAAGCACACCTCTAATGTGCAATGGTTTTTCACATTCTCAGATTTCCATTCATACCACAGGCCAAGACACTTCTCGTTACAAGGGCTGTTTGCAAGTTACTAGAACACTCGGTTAACAAATGACTCGTGTGATACTTAGAAACCCAAAACACAACTCTTCCTTCATCAGTGTGGTTTCATAGAGCCATTTCACCTTCCATTCCTACTCTGCCTCAATCCATACAGTAGACAGTACTGTACTGTACATATCTTCGTTTTTCAACCTAAAATATGACATACAAGACAAATGAAAAGACACAGTGCACTTTTTTATTTATCACCTTATAATTAGACATCAACAAAGTATGATTTTAGTCACATGTATGTGAAAACACACAATATGAAATGCATAGGTTTTGACTGTCACATCTCCCACCCAAGTCGAGGTACATATAACATGTGGAAGTAACCATAAGAACAAAACATTATTGGCTCCTAAATAAAATACTATAATTAAATCACTTTTCTTATAGCAATACAAAATAAAATTTCACATGATCCAAATACTGGTACATATAAATAAGCATTATAAATTATAAATTTCAATAAAATTTGTATCCTTCTTCAAGGAAACATGGAAAATAAGAATTAGGTGCACAGGACCAGGTATCAAACAATATACAGTGGACCCTCGGTTAACGAATACCCCGGAAATCGTGCAATTATGTAAGTATAATTTTGTAAGTTCTTGTGGAAGTGTATTTTTGGGGGTCTGAAATAGACTAACCTACGTGAAATTTTTCCTTAAGGGAGTAAATTCGTTCGGTAATGGCACTTGAGCAGACTTCAGGAGTGAAGTTTTTACGAAACTCGGGGGTCCACTGTACAGTGGACCCCGAGTTTCGTAAACCACGGAAATCGTACATTTATGTAAGTATAATATTTTAAGTGCTTGTGGAAAAGTATTTTTGGGGGTCTGAAATAGACTAACCTACGTGACAGTTTTCCTTAAGGGAGTAAATTCGTTGGTAATGGCACTTGAGCAGACTTCAGGAGTGAAGTTTTACGAACTCGGGGTCCACTGTACAGTGGACCCCGAGTAACGAGCATAATTCATTCCAGAAGCCTGCTCAGTGCCATTACAACAATTTTCTCCCTTAAGGAATAATGTCAAGTAGGTTAGTCCATTTCAGACCCCCAAAAATACACTTACAAAAGCACTTACAATATTATACTTACATACTTGTACGATTTCCGGGGTGCTCGTAACTCGGGGGTTCACTGTACCTGTAAATTCCCAGCCATCAAAAGAAAGTAAAATTATCACATTCCTTAAAAACATAATCTACTAAATATATGGGTATCTCAGGGTGCGGTCAGCTTTCCTGTTGCCTAGTAAATATCATGGCACCTGCAGCAGTAAAGGACCTCCTTTCTCTAAAGCAGTAGTTCTTAGCCCATGCATTGCAACCCAATTTTGGGTTGCCAAGCCATTTTGAGTGGGTTAAGGGTTTCTAGTGTTTAAACTTTTTTTTTTTCATGTCCAGATCACAGCCTATCTAATGACTTTACATTAAAATTCAATGGTACATCAATTTCTTCACAAAAAAAAAAAATAGTGCATCTTGAATGACCATTATCAACTAGCACTTGTTTTCTACTGAGGGTTTTGTCATAAGAAAATGTAGACCAAAACACAATATGTATAGTATTTTTGAGATTCATACACATTGCTGATCCTGGAGTACTGAAGCTGTAATGTTTCATCTGTGGGAAAACTAGTGGATCCAGGTTTATGTGTCACTATGCATCTGATGGCTTCTTATTTCCAGGAAGTGGCTTGGGTTAAACTATCAATTGGAAAACAGGTTTTTCAGTGACAAGAGCAGCTATTTGATATATGGTATGGGAATTCAAATAATGAAATGCCAAGCATCCATGACCAGAGATACAAACTACTGAGAAATTATTTCATCACTGAAGAGAATTATAAATTCCTTGTCATGATGTATGCTGGAAAAACCAGACATTCAAAGTTGTGTTGTTTCCAGTGATATGTTGAACTATTGCATTCCTCTGTTTACAGTGCATTTTGCATTGACTGTGCTCTGCAACACACACATTGGAGTTTTGGCAGGAAAGTCTTTTACAGATATGGCACATGAGCACTCTTAATTAATTAAATGAACATCTTTGGCAGAGAAGGAAAACCAGTCTAAAAAGTCACTTTGATGCCAGATATAGGTCATAAAGTTTCTTGGATTAAAATGAAAGGAATACCAATATGATTCAATTTGAGTTGGATAAAAT
This sequence comes from Cherax destructor, assembly GCA_009830355.1. Taxonomy (NCBI): domain Eukaryota; kingdom Metazoa; phylum Arthropoda; class Malacostraca; order Decapoda; family Parastacidae; genus Cherax; species Cherax destructor. The sequence goes on along the minus strand of WNWK01005472.1, from coordinate 66,527 downwards.
TCAGAAAGCAATTGTTTAACATGTTTTTTGTTGTCAGCAGAATGTTACTGTACATGGACATAAAGATGACTCAGTATTTGGGTGAATATCTAAAAGCAAGCAAATTTCATGCTTTTAATAGTTTCACTTAGTGGCTGGTGATTCTATTCTACAGTTACCTCAACAATGCTCCTAAAAATTGTACCTAGCACTCCAAAACAAAATCACTGATGCTGTAAAGGATGTAACAATTTGATAAGGAATGTGAAGGCCGTTATTATTATTATCAAAAGATGTAAAGGCAGTAAGATTGTTTACAGCTGCAGCAAACAAAGTCAGACTATACAAACTTGGATCAACTGAGTCTGCCTGAGATTTGTAGGTAAGAGGTTAATCTTTCATTTTTATTCATCTTTACATTAAAGCATCTGGAACAGTATAAAAAAATCAGCACTTTATTACAGCTTAAATTTAAGAATACTTTATTAGTACATAAGAAACATCCTCAAAATAAATCTCAACTATGACATCTTACAATTAAGATATCCATTTGTTTTTAAAAATACTTGTTGTATCCAATATAAAAAAAAATATACCAATGCATCCAATTATTGTTAATCAAATAGCAATTCATAATTTTAGAAGCAGAGTCAATATCTTTATATATTTTATAACATTCTTGCAGACAAAAGAAAGGAACATCCATGTAGTATTCAAGAGATTCATCAATGTGACTGGAGATACCACTAGGAGAGGGTTGTCAGAGGTACCCAAGAACACATTCACAAGCTCAGGACTGAACAGATCCAAAAGCTGTATATACACACTGTGCAAGCTGCTGGTAAAAACAGTTAAACTTTCCCTTAACCCTTTCAAGAGTAGTGTAGTACTGCAGCAGCACTTTATAAATGATATTCAATTATTACTGTTATTGTGCACATCACATTATTAATAATGGTACTTTGTTTCAGTCTCAACTTGGTCCTATTCCAGCAGAAACCCAAACAAAGTTTGACAGAATACAATTTATTATGGACCAACTCAGACCACCGCTGTTGCCAACAATTGAGAAGTTGTCTGAAGATTATTGCAAAATAGTTTGAGAATGGAATACCCCTATATGAAATGAGATCATGAATGATTGACCGCACAGCAAAGTCTACTTGCTTGTTTTTCTGAACATTCACATGTCCAGGGACCCAGCAAGCAACGGTGCCCCTCTCTCCTAGAAATGCAGCGCAACCCAAGTTAAATGGAAAGAATGATGGGATGAGGAGAATCAAATTTTTGGACAGCCTATAATGCACTTAAGGAGCCTGAAACTACTATGAATGTTGAGGAAGGCAGAGATGCAATATGTATAACAATAATGTGAATGTCATACAACTCAACTGTGAAAATCCTATCCGAGTCTAATAAATGACGTATAACTGGAAAAACTGCTGGAAACCACTGGTGTAAACTGCAATAGCACAAGAATGAACATTGATTTAAACAATACTGTTGAGAAGTTACTATTAAACATTCACAGAAAATTACATTAAAGATATTTTCTCTTAAATGTTATTGTTTTTATTTGGATCACAATGAAATTCATTATCATTATAATCAATATAAGTACTAAACCCAAAGTGATGTTATTAAAGACTAAATATTTTCATGGATTTGAGATAAAAAAAAAATATGGACAGTATATAGTGGGAATCGCAGATTAAAATGCAATTTTTTTACGCAAATTTATGATAGATATTTTCAACAAAGTTTTTAAATGGATTGTTCAATTCATGAAGTGAACTTGATATGGTTTAATTTCATGCATTTCTAAAGAACACTCAATGCTCGCTTCAGTCGCCCTTCGCAACACTTAAATAAATTTATGAATTTGCCACTGGGGAAAACACCTAAACAATAAGGTATTAAAAATTAATATCAGGCAACATTCCAAAGAAATCCTAAGGTTTTCTTGAATGATCAGCAAAATTCCTTTAAAAAAAAAAAAAAACGCATCAGTAGTTGGATATGTCAATCAATAAGGCTGTCTTCTCCACCCAACATGCAACATTGACATTCTGCGTCATGACTTGCCAGACTGCAAAACAGCAGCCGCGCACTAATTCTGAGGAATTTTAAAAACCAGAAACTGTTGACACTGCATATTCAAGTAGTTTTTTTATTTTTTTTGTAAGATTCATGTGTGCATCTATGACAATAAATGATGTCAAACAGAAGACTATGCTTTAGTGTGTAATTTAATTTCCTGTCAAGCATTGAATTTCCATCATGTCAGCATTATATACCGCTTGTCTCCATCTAATGATAGTGACAATAAACAACTCCTTTACCTGTAACCAGTTTTGAGGATTTTTCTACCCCTGCAAACTTGGCCTTAGGCCATGTTTCCCTGTTGACCCCCTGGTCAAAAAGGTTATTTGTGCTAGTGGCCTGCAAGACCACAGCCATTACAACCTGGCTCATCCATCAAAGGACAAAGCTGTCCCTCTTGAAAGCTTCCTTCTTCATTCTGCCAATATCTTCTGGTAGTATGTCGAGTTTTGGGCAATAGATGTTGACACAGGATTCTCTAGTTGTACCCATGCCCCTTACTCCTCACTCTTCACTGATTTACATTATCAGGTATCTCTCTCTTCTCCACTCCATAGAGAACAATTCAAGTACTTGAGACAATCCCAATAATTCAGAACTTTTATTAACTCTGTTGGAAATATATGACCTCTGTACATTTTCCAGCCATGCTATCTTTTTTCCCCTTGATTGCTGCAGTGATCACAAAATATCTGTGACTTGATAAAGCCCACTGTGTGGGCGAAACGTTGTCAATAAAGGATCACATACTGCTTATGTGTTTATTTTTCCATTGTGTCGGTATTTTATACCATTTACTTCCATGATATTCAAGTTGCAAGAGTAAAAGTAATCTGGAAAAAATACTATCACTGGCATTGCTACTCTTGTTTTGAAAGTTCTCAATATACCTAGTCAATCATTTTCCTGGCCTTTGCTGCATTTGCCTTGCTGTATTTTCCAAATGACATTTACTCTGACATGATTATTCCTAGGTCTTTTACATGTTCTTTACACTCTTTGATATGGTCTGTTTGCATTCTGTATACTGTGATTGTTCTTAAGTAATCATTCCTCCCATATCTAAGCATCTGAAATTTGTTACCACTGAACATAATGTTATTTTCATTTCCACCATTGGAAAATCTCATTGATATGTGGCTATAATTTTTCTATCTTCTACTAAAGTGACTTATACTTATTTGGTATCATCTAAAAGATGATACAAAGCTGTGGTTTGTGTTCTAGCAGATACGAGGATGAGAAACGGTAATGATACTAGGACTGTGCCTTTGAGTACTGAATATTTTTTTTTTTTTCAACAAACAGGTTGTATCACACCAAGGCACAGTGACCTAAAAAGAGTGTACATTTCTACATGACCTAAGTATAAGTAGCAAGATATACCTGTTATCCTAAATGTTCATGAGACAGAAAAAAAAAAAAAAGACACCAGGAATCCTACCATCATGTAAAACTGAACCTTTTTTTGTTGTAATTTTGCTGTTGTACCAAATGACTCATTTTATGAACTATTACTCCATGGTTACATTTGTCAAATGCCTTTCCAAAATCCACGTAGAGTGCATCAGCATTTTGTTTCCATCAAGGCCTCTGCAATTTTCTCATAGTGATCTAATAGTTTTGATAAGCAAGATCTTCCTGCTCGTCATGCTGTTTGGGTTGTGTTGATCATACTGTTCCATCCAGTCAGTAATTTGGTATCTCAAATCTCTTTCAAAGATATTTACTATGTATGATGTTAGTGCTACTGGTCCGTAGTTTTTTGCTATTGCTCGTGTCTCCTTTGTAGTCATAGCTAAACACTCACGTTGGACTATCAGAAAAGCTGACAGCAAAGACCCTCTTCTTATTTTATTGCTTCCTCAATGCAAATTTCCTTTTCAATTAGCATGTGATTTTCTTGTCATTGAAACATTTTTTGTTATTTAAAGTCATTTAAACTAGTTATGAAAAGTAGCTGAAAAATGTTGGAAAAATTCTACATGTGGCCCCTGAAACCCAGATGAGACAAGGCATCAAAGGCATATATTGAAATATAGGATATAGATATTGGTATGAATAGCATAATATAAAATTCATATAAAAATAAAGTTTCTATTTGAAGTTTTCCTATTCAAAGACATCATTTACAACAAACCTAATGTACTACCACTTCTTTTTATAGAGGAAATGAAAAATACCTTGACATGATAAGGCAAATAAACAAGGCAATGGCACTCGGTTTTGCATACTATATACATAGGAGCTATGTACTTAAAACAGTACACATTAAGAATAAATCTTCAACAATTCGATGACATCACAAAACAATGAACATCCAAAATGCTCAAGTCTTTGGCAAGAGGGATACAATCATATTTGTATTTAAATGCAGCTCAATCCCTAAAACTGCAACAAGACTGTTCTCCACTCATACTCGATTCACCGTTCTCCACTCATACTCGATTCACCGTTCTCCACTCATACTCGATTCACCGTTCTCCACTCATACTCGATTCACCGTTCTCCACTCATACTCGATTCACCGTTCTCCACTCATACTCGATTCACCGTTCTCCACTCATACTCGATTCACCGTTCTCCACTCTTACCGTTCACCTCTGATTCACCGTTCTCCACTCATACTCGATTCACCGTTCTCCACTCATACTCGATTCACCGTTCTCCACTCATACTCGATTCACCGTTCTCCACTCATACTCGATTCACCGTTCTCCACTCATACTCGATTCACCGTTCTCCACTCATACTCGATTCACCGTTCTCCACTCATACTCGATTCACCGTTCTCCACTCATACTCGATTCACCGTTCTCCACTCATACTCGATTCACCGTTCTCCACTCATACTCGATTCACCGTTCTCCACTCATACTCGATTCACCGTTCTCCACTCATACTCGATTCACCGTTCTCCACTCATACTCGATTCACCGTTCTCCACTCATACTCGATTCACCGTTCTCCACTCATACTCGATTCACCGTTCTCCACTCATACTCGATTCACCGTTCTCCACTCATACTCGATTCACCGTTCTCCACTCATACTCGATTCACCGTTCTCCACTCATACTTCATTCACCGTTCTCCACTCATACTCGATTCACCGTTCTCCACTCATACTCGATTCACCGTTCTCCACTCATACTCGATTCACCGTTCTCCACTCATACTCGATTCACCGTTCTCCACTCATACTCGATTCACCGTTCTCCACTCATACTCGATTCACCGTTCTCCACTCATACTCGATTCACCGTTCTCCACTCATACTCGATTCACCGTTCTCCACTCATACTCGATTCACCGTTCTCCACTCATACTCGATTCACCGTTCTCCACTCATACTGATTCACCGTTCTCCACTCATACTGATTCACGTTCTCCACTCATACTCGATTCACCGTTCTCCACTCATACTCGATTCACCGTTCTCCACTCATACTCGAGTTCACCGTTCTCCACTCATACTCGATTCACCGTTCTCCACTCATACTCGATTCACCGTTCTCCACTCATACTCGATTCACCGTTCTCCACTCATACTCGATTCACCGTTCTCCACTCATACTCGATTCACCGTTCTCCACTCATACTCGATTCACCGTTCTCCACTCATACTCGATTCACCGTTCTCCACTCATACTCGATTCACCGTTCTCCACTCATACTCGATTCACCGTTCTCCACTCATACTCGATTCACCGTTCTCCACTCATACTCGATTCACCGTTCTCCACTCATACTCGATTCACCGTTCTGCGCTGAATGACCCATATGGGTTTAGCGCTTAACATGAATTAAACATCCACTCATACTCGATTCACCGTTCTTCACTCATACTCGATTCACCGTTCTTCACTCATACTCGATTCACTGTTCTTCACTCATACTCGATTCATTTGCTGAATATTCTTCACCGCTCAGTTCAACAAAGCCATAATGACATGACTATTACAGTACATGGAACCAAACAGCAACTACAATCATACACAAACAGCCTTAATGCAAGCCAAGTATTCATCACTAACTTTCAAATTATTGCAACAGTTTTAATAACATATCAGTACAGTATTATATATGACAATGCTATTCCTTAAATGACTTGATAAAGTTTGACTTCAGATGTTTCACTCTGGAAATCGAAGGGCGCAGTGATGTTTGGGTTATGGGGAGGAACTTCTCGTGCCCATTCTTGATGCCGAAATCCACACTGAAAGAAAGCGTTATTATATATCACATATTTTATTCTTATTTACGATTAAGCTATTAAATCTCTTAAAAAGTCAAATTAATGCTGTGTTAAGACTTTGCAATTTCAATATAGGTAAAGAGTTTAAACCCCCTTAGTCAGTATACACATTACCTAGAAACATTATATCAAATTTTCAATTATTTTCCTAATTCTAAAATCTGCATTTCCACCTTATCAAGGGAAATAAACAAGCAAATGTTACTTTTTGGCAATGTGTTAACTCAGGACTAAAATGCAATACTTTTTTTTTTTTTTTTACATGCTGGGGGGGTGTGGTGGTTATCAGTAACAACAAATCTGGCATTAAACTGCCATGAAGTGGAAACCACTTCATGAGCTATCCAGTTTCTTTCTCTATAATTGCAATCCTCAATGACGGTGACATTTGTTTGTGGTTACTTTTCAGTAACAGCTCTGTTATATTAAGCAGTACCTTATGGGTTTACTTCCTCTCATGGACAAAATGCACTTTGTGAACAAACTTGACTTTTCAGTTCCTTTCTTTTCTGATGTCTTTAATTTCCAGGGTGGATCATCATGATACTTTTTTATGGTTTAATTAAAATAAGCAGTACAGTAAAATTTTCCACAAATAAATACTCACATTTATATGTATAGACATAGATTTACTTACTACTGTATTAAAACAGTTATGTAGCATATACAGGTGCTCTTTGACTTGCGATGGGTTTACGTTCTGACGAACTACGTAATCTTAAATAAAAAATATCCTAAGTAGAACATGCATATGAGATGCTAAATCATTACCCAAATAACTACTGTCACTGAATAAATAAACTAAATATTAGTATCGAAAAGTAAATAAATTAATACTTGCTGCCTTCATGTTGGGTAATTATCTTAAGTTTCATCACCAAAGTAATTGCTTTTGCACTATCGTAAAGTGGAAATATTGTAAGTCAAACCATCATAAGTCAAGTATCATCTGTATTACCATAAAATCATTTAAACTTCAACTAGTAAACATTATAAAAACAAGAGTTCCTTACATCTATATATTGCAGTGAATCTTCCAAGGAAGGTATGGTTACTAGCAGAGCGCCCTTCTTCACATTAGATCGAAGAAATGCCCAAATACGTGCTTGAACACCAGCAGGCATAAAGAACTCAAAGACATTATTGAGGCAAATTATATCAGCAGCCCGTACTACTTCTCCTTGCTCTTGAATATCACCAGGGATCACTCTAACACGATCCTGAAATATAGAGTTAAGAGAAAATATTTTCTATTAATTCTAGCTCAGTACAAGCTGGTCATGCTCACACGAGACAAGAAATTATTGACAGTACTTTCCTGCCTGCAAAAATATCATATTTATCTAAAGACAAGGCTTATGGGAAATCCAGCTGCAGCAATGATATAAAAAAATTAAAGGATTTCTTCATGGAACATTTTTTTCGTGTGTGCATGTGCATGTGTACACATCGAAATGTGTTTGTAGGAAGCAGGTTCAAGCTCGTAGACCCAGCATCATAAGTATTAATCAATAGGTGTAACTCCTCCCAAAATAAATGAATATACATTTTTTTTTAAATAATGAAGAAAGAAGTATAAATCTGGAGTGGATGGGGGACGTAAAGGAGGCTTTTGAGTTTTAGGGATGTGTTAGGGGTAAATGAAGGCAAATGGATTTTAATGGATGTGCTGTTGGAGTGTGAACAAGGTAACATTTATGAAGAGATTCACAGAAACTGGTTAGCTGGACTTGAGTCCTGGAGGTGGGTAGGCAGTGCCTGCAATCTGAAGGAGGGCTGGGGATGATGCAGCTGGAGGGTAATGTGAATTGTGATATCAGCACACTTCTGGCAACACAACTATTGAATGAATGATAGCGAATGCATTTCTTCTTTTGGGTCACCCTGCCTTGGTGACCATTCAATAATGATTTGCAACTCCAAAATGTTTTCCTCAGTCTTTTACATTCTACCATTTTGTCTTTCATACTCTTGTTTATCTTTTGTATTTGAATATACCTGCTGATCATACATTACCTTTCCTTTTACTCTTGTTGGACAGAAGCACATGCTAATTATTGTACTAGTTATACAGGATAGCTAAATGAATATACAAAATTCAATTAATGCTTAAGTGCTTCTTTAAGTTTTAACATTGGGTAAAATTCTATTTTATTATCCCATGAAGTAAAGTTCCATAAATATAAAAGATAGCAAAGATGGATAGACTATAACATATGCTATGACAAGTGTTATTCACCAAGCTGGTTTTTAATTATGCTGTAAAGAGATTTCATTGATTATTATAATAATAATTTTAAGATTCTAGGCATATTTTCATATACCACAGTCTGTTCCTCAGCTAAAACTGAACACATACCTGAAACTGATATTTATTGATGATTGTTTGCTGAACTTGGCATAAATCTTGATTAATTTCCACCCCCACTATTCTCCGGCATTTTGTGTAAATGTAAGCCTGTAAAAAATGAAGGCTTTAAATTATATTATCTCTTCATACATAAATAAAACAAGATTATTTTTTTACAGATCTACTGTTGCCACTTATTAAGTAATATAATAAGTTAAAGAAAAATCATAATAATATTATCAACTGATTTTTTTAAATGCATTTAAGTCTATTTTCTTTAGATAATGAACCCCAAAAATATTATCAAAGAGAAAGTTAAGGAGGTGCTTTGAGAATACATAATGAAAGTACAGTACAGTTGTACCACAGAAAATGTCAAATGGATGTACAATCTATGTAACATCACAGTAAAAAAAAATAAGAGTTGTTGATACTAAGATGAATAAATGATGACTAGAGTTTGGAGCTTTGCCAGGCTCCCAGGCAAGTTACCCTGATGAGGAGCAGCAAGAGGCCCTATAAATGTGCAAGACATGTGATAAATCCTGCTGGAGCCAGAAAGCTGATGTGCATGTGGCATCATGAATGCCAAGTGGGCCTATCCAGGCTCCAACTTAAGAAATGTGTTTAAAAAATTATATAACATTTCAAAGAAATTTTTTAATCTATAGTAGTATGGACCAAAGTACAGTAGTACTTCGGTATACGTCCTTAATCTGTTCCAGGACCTTGGACTTATACCAAATAGGACGTATACCAAACGAATTTTCCCATAAGAAAAATAGGGAAAACGATTAATCAGTTCCCATGAAAAAAATCCTATTGTTATTGGCATATTATACATTGATGGGGTTGTATAAAATAATTTAACACTGCTTAATAATAATATATGTAATTTAAACACTGATTAATACTAAAATACATACATAAATACAAAAGAATTAGATGAAATAAATGCAAATTTAACCTCACTTTACTTTGCTGAAAAGTCAAGTGCTTACTAGGATAGTGCTGAGAAGAGAAGAGGAGGAAATGTTATTGTTTGGAAGGAGAGTCCCCTTCTCTTTTCTGTCTCTTTTCCCTATTTGGACCTGGTTGAAGTTCACCAGGTTTGACTTTTACTAAAAATCTGTCCAAAGAACTTTGCTTCTGTCTTCTCCTCAGGATGTTTCGGAAATGTGACATTGTCTGGTCATTCCAGACAATGCTATTACGGCTTGTTTGGGCTTTGTTGGGGTGGCACTTCTCTGCAAAGCTTTTGACGTCCATCCATTTTGCAAAGATTTCCTTGATTAATGAAGTAGGGGCTTCCTCTATCTCCTCTTCCGAGCCTGAAGAGAGTGCATACATCTTAGTCTTGTGCTTCTCCTTCTCAAGTTCCTGCAGCTCTTCAGTGGTCAGCTCTTCCCTGTGCCCCTCCACTAACTCCTCCACATCGAGAGAGAGGTAAACAAGAGTAGTGCGCGGTGTTGTGACTCATTTTGACCCATACAAGTTCTAGCATGCGAGTCGTATTCCAAACAAAGATCGTATACCAAGCAAAAATTTTTGCGTCCAAACAGAAGGTATACCAAGTTGGACTTATATTCCAAAGAGGACATATACTGAGGTACCACTATCAGTATTGGTACTGGTGGGTAGCGGATAATTCTGATGGTATCTGTATCGGTGGGTATCGGCCAATTTTGATTGTATCAATATCGGTACTAGCGTCAATGAGTATCAGCTAGCTTTGATGGTATTGGTATCAGCATTTGTCTAAAATTGAGTACAGTATCAGTATCAGCAAAAAATTTGTTATCGCCCCATCCCTAATCTATACATCAAAACCAAATTTACTTATGTTTTTCTTACTAAAAGTAGCTGTAACAGATTACACAACAAATAACATGCAGTACAAAGACAGACCTACGCTCTAAAGTTGAGAAGAAATTCAATAGAGTGAAGACCCTCAAACCAGTGGTTCGGTGGTCCCTAAGACTGCGAGATCATGGGTTCGAGGCTCATTATTTCACTGAATTTTTACATTTATTTATTAGAAATTTTCAGCAAACTAAAAAGAAAACTTAATCTATATCCACATCTTTTCATGGAAAAAACCATAGCTGTCCTGTATGCAGATCTAAAATTAAATCAAAATTCTAAATACGTACAGGTCTTATGCTTTGTAATTTTAATATTTAAATGTATGATACTGCATAATTTAATTATTTAAAAAGTAAAAAAAAACGTAAAAAAAAAGAGGACTAGATTTTCACATCCATTATTAAGTGAATGGTTAGTGAATGTCTGTCTCAGAAAATTTAGCAAATTTTTGGGAATTTCATTATTATTAATAGCAGACTGTAGTGATGAAAACAAGTCACTGAAAGCAATTTTTGACAATCCCTGATGATTATAATAGCTCAAGTAGGTGGCTGTTATAGGTAATGGAAACAGACAATAAACCACTACCATCTGTCTTCTAATGCAACCTCCCTCCCCATCATATTTTATTGGCTCCTCCTTTCCAAGATAACTCGGTGATGTAGCAGTTGTATGCCGCATTCATTTTTAGGACATATAAAACAAGATATAACTGACTTACCCCATACAGTACTGCTCCTAATCTTGACCCAATGTCAAGTAGTATAGTGTCTTCAGGAATAGGTGGAAGTAATGCACGGAAAATATAAGCTAATCTTTCTCTTGAAGCAGAGTGACTGATATATGCTGCAATAGAACAATAAACATCACTAATGTTGTATACTGCAAATAAAGGAACACAAAAAATATATAATCACAGCATTCACAAAATATGCAGTTGACAATATGTACAAGAAAATTGTAAACAATTCTAATCTGATACAAGTACAGTAATACTGACCCCTACATCATTTAGGAAAGTGAAAAAACAGGCCAAGTGATATAGTCCAAGACAAACTACAAAGAGTTACAGTTCATCGTGTGTGTTTCATTATATACCTTTTTACAAACAGTTGGTACTTAGCAACAGGAAATAAAATGCCAACTTATCAAAACATTTCACTGTCCACATACTGTACATCAGGGGTGACCAACTTTTTTGTTCCAATGAGTCACAAAATTTTGCAAGGGGCCTCACTTCTAAAAGTGAAGTGCAAATGTAGGTATTTAATGCCTGACATTTTACCCAATCATCAAGTGAAATTAACCACAATACTAATCCTTTCACCATCTTGTACATAGAGCTACGTCACTATTGCCGGTGTCACTTACGTAGATCTACGTTTTATGTAGAGCTCCCTCAAATGTTCTTTCTTCCTTCAACAAACCAACCGTATCACACCGAAGCAGGGTGGCCCAAAAAGAAAAACAAAAGTTTCTCTTTTTAACTTTAGTAATGTATACAGGAGAAGGGGTTATTAGTCCCTTGTTCCTGGCATTTAGGTGCCTCTTATGACACGCATGGCTTACGGAGGAAGAATTCTGTTCCACTTCCCCATGGAGGTAAGTGGAAATAAACAAGAACTAGTAAGAAAAATAGAAGAAAACCCAGAAGGGTGTGTATATATATGCTTGTACATGCATGTGTAGTGTGACCTAAATGTAAGTAGAAGTAGCAAGACATACCTGAAATCTTGCATGTTTATGAGACAGAAAAAAAGACACCAGCAATCCTACCGTCATGTAAAACAATTACAGGCTTTTGTTTTACACTCACTTGGCAGGACGGTAGTACCTCCCTGGGCAGTTGCTATCTACCAACCTACTACCTAGGCCTCAAATATGTTATGAGTGGTAAATTTTGGCCTAGATAAGAGAATGAGTGTGTGGTCGGTCCATGATTAACGAACAGAAGAAAGGTTGCTTTAGTGCCTGGAATGCCTACAATGTTTATTTTAGATACTTTTTTTTAAATTGGATTTTTTAATTTTGTGTAAAATTGCCAAATTACTAACTTCTGTGCACATTACCGGGTAGTTCTGAAAACTGAATGGGCAATTTCTTATGCTCAGTTGACAGAACAGAAGGTATACTAGTAAAATAGCATAGAATTGGGTTGAATTGAATATTCGGGTCACCCTGCCTCGGTGGGAGAGAGCCAATGTGTTAAAAAGTAAAGATATCAATTCTTGTTCAACTTACTAATGGGTTGCGTATTGTGTGATGAACAGTCAACACAGTAGTTTCGAGCTAACTCCCCAGTGTCGCACAGCTCGTCTACCATATCCTCGTCATAAAGAAAGGCATCAACATGAAGAGTATGAGTTGGGTCACAATCTGCATTCTGGAACATACAATTACTAATAGAGATAAAGTGCTTTTTAACTACAGTAATCACAATGGCCAATAGTTAGCTATATATTTTGTATCATGTTCCAAGTTCAGTATAGTAAAATACCAATTTTTAACTAAGTGACAGGAGAGGGGTGTCTGTTTAAGCTAACTGTCCATTAAATGATGAGATTGGTTTTCCATGATAGTAACAACAGACAATTCTGGATTTAATGGACTATGTCCATTGTTTCCAGACACTGACCACAGATTTTTGTCCATTAAATTCAAAATCTCTTAACTCAAACTTTTACTGTATTTACATTATAGTAGTTAGGACGATAGAAGATAATACTCCATTCTACTCAAAGTAAATATGATGCATACATATTATGATAATATATATCACTGCACTAAAATATACATATACAAGAATTTTTTTTTTCAACAAGTTGGCCATCTCCCACTGAGACAGGGTGACCCAAAAAGAAAATACTTTCATCATCATTCAACACTTTCACCTCACTCATACATAAACACTGTCTTTGCAGAGGCAATTAAGATACTACAGTTTAGAATAGTCCCTCCAAACTGTCACTCTCCCAGACCCCTCCTTTAAAATGCAGGCATTGTACTTCCCATTTCCAGGACTCAAGTCCGGCATAATCAATAACCGGTTTCCCTGAATCCCTTCACTAAATACAGTGGTACCTCGAGTTATGATGGTCCCCAAAATCGCCCTTTTATGTAAGTTTATTTTTTTAAATGCTTTTGTAAGTATATTTTTGGGGGTGTAAAAGGACTAGTCTATTTTACATTATTCCTTATGGGGATAAATTCGTTTGGTAATGGCACTTGAACAGCATTCTCGAACGAAAAAATATCGTAACTCGAGGTACCACTGTATTACCCTGCTCACACTTCAACAGCTCATCAGGTTCCAAAAACCATTCGTCTCCATTCACTCCTATCTAACACAGTCACACACGCTTGCTGGCAGTCCAAGCCCCTCGTCCACAAAATCTCCTTTACCCCCTCCCTCCAACCTTTTCGAGGACGACCCCTACCCCACCTTCCTTTCCCTACAGATTTATACGCTCTCCAAGTCATTCTACTTCGATCCATTCTCTCTAAATGACCAAACCACCTCAACAACCCCTCTTCAGCCCTCTGACTAATACTTTTAGTAACTCCACACCTCCTCCTAATTTCCACACTTTGAATTTTCTGCATAATATTTACACCATACATTGCCCTTAGATAAGACATCTCCACTGCCTCCAGCCACCTCCTTGCCGCAGCATTTGCAACCCATGCTTCACACCCATATAAGAGTGTTGGTACCACTATACTTTCGTACATTCCCTTCTTTGACTCCATGGATAACGTTTTTTGTCTCCACAGATACCTCAACGCACCACTCGCCTTTCCTTCATCAATTCTATGGTTAACCTCATCCTTCATAAACCCATCCACTGACAAGTCAACTCCCAAATATCTGAAAACATTCACTTCTTCCATACTCCCTCTCTCCAATGTGATATCCAATTTTTCTTTATCTAAATCGTTTGATACCCTCATCACCTTACACTTATCTTTGTTCACTTTCAACTTTCTACGTTTACACACCCTCCCAAACTCATCCACTAACCTTTGCAACTTTTCTTTAGAATCTCCCATAAGCACAATATCATCAGCAAAAAGTAACTGTCAACTCCCATTTTGTACTTGATTCCCCATAATTTAATACCACTCCTCTCCCCAACAGCATTTACTTCTTTTACAACCCCATCTATAAATATATTAAAACAACCATGGTGACATCACACATCCCTGTCTAAGACCTACTTTTACCGGGAAGTAATCTCTCTCTCTCTCCTACACACCCTAACCTGAGCCTCACTATCCTCATAAAAACTCTTTACAGCCTTCAGTAACTTACTACCTATTCCATACACTTGTAACATCTGCAACATTGCTCCCCTATCCCCTATCCACTAAATACTGTTCACATATATGCTTCAATGTAACCACTTGATCTACACATCCCCTACCCACTCTAAAACCTCCTTGCTCATCTGCGATCCTACCCTCTGTCTTACTCTGTCCTTACTTGGGTAAGGACTGAAGACATACAAGAATGTTGTTTTTAATTTGTGGGACAGTTCGAATATGATGAACAAAAGATTAAATTTCCTTAGTCCACTGCTATTAACCCTTAAACTGTCCACACGTAGATATACGTTTACGTGCGTAGCTGACCGAATATTTTGAGAAAAAAATAAATTGTTCTTTTTGTTGAAAATGAAGAGTGCATTTTGTTTGTCATTCCCACATTTTGTAATACTGCACACACTGAGTGCACAGACCCATTCTCTAATCTCCAGGCAACTCAGGCTTATCGTGGCAAAGTTAAAAGCATTTGAAAAAAAAAACGTAGATCTACGTTCGGAGCAGTACGTATGTGAACGTATATCTACGTGTGGACAGTTTAAGGGTTAATGCTGGTTTCCCTTCACTGGATATGCAACTGGATGTGCTTTGGCCATATATTGTATACAGGTGCATATGGCACTGTTTTTTTTTTTTTTTCCAACCAAGTCGGCCGTCTCCCACCGAGGCAGGGTGACCCAAAAAGAAAGAAAATCCCCAAAAAGAAAATACTTTCATCATCATTCAACACTTTCACCACACTCATACATAATCACTGTCTTTGCAGAGGAGCTCAGATACGACAGCTGAGAAAAGTCCCTCCCAGCTGTCACTATCTCAGACCCCTCCTTTAAAGTGCAGGCATTGTACTTCCCATTTCCAGGACTCAAGTCCAACTAAATCAATTAACTGGTTTCCCTGAATCCCTTCACAAAATGTTACCCTGCTCACACTCCAACAGATCGTCATGTCCCAAAAACCATTCGTCTCCATTCACTCCTATCTAACACGCTCACACATGCTTGCTGGAAGTCCAAGCCCTCGCCCACAAAACCTCCTTTACCCCTTCCCTCCAACCTTTTCTAGGACGACCCCTACCCCGCCTTCCTTCCCTACAGATTTATACGCTCTCCAAGTCATTCTACTTTGATCCATTCTCTCTAAATGACCAAACCACCTCAACAACCCCTCTTCAGCCCTCTGACAAATACTTTTAGTAACTCCACACCTTCTCCTAATTTCCACATTCGAATTTTCTGCATAATATTTACACCACACATTGCCCTTAGACAGGACATCTCCACTGCCTCCAGCCTCCTCCTCGCTGCAGCATTTGCAACCCATGCTTCACACCCATATAAGAGTGTTGGTACCACTATACTTTCGTACATTCCCTTCTTTGCCTCCATGGATAACGTTTTTGTCTCCACAGATACCTCAATGCACCACTCCCTTTTTTCCTTCATCAATTCTATGGTTAACCTCATCCTTCATAAACCCATCCGCTGACACGTCAACTCCCAAATATCTGAAAACATTTACTTCTTCCATAATCCCTCTCTCCAATGTGATATCCAATTTTTCTTTATTTAAATCGTTTGATACCCTCATCACCTTACTCTTATCTATGTTCACTTTTAACTTTCTACCTTTACACACTCTCCCAAACTCGTCCACTAACCTTTGCAACTTTTCTTTAGAATCTCCCATAAGCACAGTATCATCAGCAAAAAGTAACTGTGTCAACTCCCATTTTGCATTTAATTCTCCATAATTTAATCCCACCCCTCTAACCAACACCCTAGCATTTACTTCTTTTACAACCCCATCTATAAATATATTAAACAACCATGGTGACATTACACATCCCTGTCTAAGACCTACTTTTACCAGGAAGTAATCTCCCTCTCTCCTACACACCCTAACCTGAGCCTCACTATCCTCATAAAAACTCTTTACAGCCTTCAGTAACTTACTACCTATTCCATACACTTGCAACATTTGCCACATTGCTCCCCTATCCACTCTATCATATGCCTTTTCTAAATCCATAAATGCAATAAAAACTTCTCTACCTTTATCTAAATACAGTGGTACCCCGACTTACGATGGTCCCCAAACACACCCTTTTATGTAAGTTTATTTTTTTAAATGCTTTTGTAAGTGTAATTTTGGGGGTCTAAACAGACTAGTCTATTTTACATTATTTCTTAAGGAGATAAATTCGTTTGGTAATGGCACTTGAACAGCATTCTGGAATGAAAAAATATCGTAAGTCGGGGTACCACTGTACTGTTCACATATATGCTTCACTGTAAACACTTGATCTACACATCCCCTACCCACTCTAAAGCCTCCTTGCTCATCTGCAATCCTACTCTCTGTCTTACCTCTAATTCTTTCAATAATAACCCTGCCATACACTTTACCTGGTATACTCAGTAAACTTATTCCCCTATAATTTTTACACTCTCTTTTATCCCCCTTCCCTTTATATAAAGGAACTATACATGCTCTCTGCCAATCCCTAGGTACCTTCCCCTCTTTCATACATTTATTAAACAAAAATACCAACCACTCCAGCACTATATCCCCCCCTGCTTTTAACATTTCTGTCATGATTCCGTCAATTCCAGCTGCTTTACCCCTTTCATTCTACGTAATGCCTCACGCACCTCCCCCACACTCACATCCTGCTCTTCTTCACTCCTAAACGATGTTGTACCTCCCTGGCCAGTACATGAAATTATCGCCTCCCTCTTTTCATCAACATTTAAAAGTTCCTCAAAATATTCCCGCCATCTACCCAATACCTCCAGCTCCCCATCTACTAACTCCCCTACTCTGTTTTTAACTGACAAATCCATTCGTTCCCTAGGCTTTCTTACCTTGTTTATCTCACTCCAAAAATTTTTCTTGTTTTCAGCAAAATTTCTTGACAGAGCCTCTCCCATTCTTTCATCCGCTCTTCTTTTGCACTCTCTCACCACTCTCTTCACCTTTCTTTTACTCTCCATATACTCTGCTCTTCTATTAACACTTCTGTTTTGTAAAAACCTCTCATAAGCTACCTTTTTCTCTTTTATCACACCCTTTACTTCTTCATTCCACCACTCACTCCTCTTTCCTCCTGCACCCACCCTCCTATAGCCACAAACTTCTGCCCCACTTTCTAATACTGCATTTTTAAAACTATCCCAACTCTCTTCAACCCCCCCACTACTCCTACGTGCACTAGCCCACCTTTCTGCCAATAGTTGCTTATATCTCACCCTAACTTCCTCCTCCCTTAGTTTAAACACTTTTACCTCTCTCTTACTTGCTGTTGCCATTTTCTTTTTGTCCCATCTACCTTTTACTCTAACTGTAGCTACAACCAAATAATGATCTGATATATCCGTTGCCCCTCTATAAACATGTACATCCTGAAGCCTACTCATCAACCTTTTATCCACCAATACATAATCCAACAAACTACTTTCCTTACATGCTATATCATACCTTGTATATTTATTTATCCTCTTTTTCATAAAATATGTATTACTTATTACCAAACCTCTTTCTACACATAGCTCAATTAATGGTTCCCCATTTACATTTACCCCTGGCACCCCAAATTTACCTACTACTCCATCCACAACATTTTTACCCACTTTAGCATTAAGATCCCCAACCACAATTACTCTCTCACTTGGTTCAAAACTCCCACACACTCACTCAACATTTCCCAAAATCTCTCTCTCCTCTACACTTCTCTCTTCTCCAGGTGCATAAACACTTACTATAACCCACTTTTCACATCCAACCTTTATTTTACTCCACATAATCCTTGAATTTATACATTTATATTCCTTCTTTACCTGCCATAACTGATTATTCAACATTATTGCCACTCCTTCTTTAGCTCTAACTATTTGAAACCCTGATCTAATCCCATTTATTTCTCCCCACTGAAACTCTCCTACCCCCTTCAGCTTTGTCTCACTTAAAGCCAGGACATCCAGCTTCTTTTCATTCATAACATCTACAATCATCTCTTTCTTATCATTCGCACAACATCCACGCACATTCAAACATCCCACTTTGACGGTTTTCTTCTTCTTCTTTTAGTAAGCTATACAGGAAAAGGGGTTACTAGCCCATTGTTCCCGGCATTTTAGTTGACTTTTACAACACGCATGGCTTACGGAGGAAAGATTCTTATTCCACTTCCCCATGGATATGAAAGGGAAAAGCAATAAGAACAAGAACTATTAAGATAAAATCAAAGAAAACTCAGATGAGTGTGTATACAATAAACGTGTACATGTTTGCGTAGTGTGACCTAAGTGTAAGCAGAAGTAGCAAGACGTACCTGAAATCTTGCATGTTTATGAGACAGAAAAAAGACACCAGCAATCCTACCATCATGTAAAACAGTTTCAGGTTTCTGTTTCACAGTCACCTGACAGGATGGTAGTACCTCCCTGGGTGGTTGCTGTCTACCAACCTACTACCTACTGTTATTGAACAAAATTAAAATTATTTGATTTATAAAGCACTCTGACATACAAGATCACTCAGTTTATTTTTGACAATATAAAGATAAATGAGCAAGGGGCCAGTAACCCCTTCTCCTATATAAATTACTAAATTTAAAAAGAAAAATTTGTTTTTCTTTTTAGGTCACCCTGCCTTGCTGGGATTTTACCAATTCATTGAAACAAACAAACATAAATGCAATACACACTAACACTCACAAGCCAAAATTATATACATCTATAAAAAATAAAATCAAACAAAGCATGTAACAAAATACATACTAACACTAGTTAAAATTACCAGAATCAATTCATAGCTCCATTAACCTGTTAATTTCAAAAGACCTCTAAACTTTCCAGGTAATTATCATAACTGGACAGTATATGTGGAAGCCTCTGTAATGGTTGTCTTTCAGCCAATAACTTTGGTTTTTCATGAAAGGGGTCACCTAGTTTATCATACTTTTTCAACCCAGCAGGTCAATGCAATGGCCTAGAGGCCACTACAACTTCTTAATTCAACAATAACAAAACAAGTGATGTTTCCTGATTACTACATACAATATTTTAATAATTTTCTCATCTTTTTCTGTGATGTGCATTCATAAAATGGGGTACAATTCCACTATGCCTCTGCTAAACGACAACTCAATCTCCGGTGAAGGGACATCGTTCCTCACAGATGCAGACAGAGCCTGTCACTCCCATGGTGATGCACAATATATGTATAAACGTTACCTCGATTTTCCCACATTTTTAACTGAAGATGCAGAGGATATGAAAACAACATGATGCATTGACTGCTGATGCAAGAAACAGCTGATTTAATCACATCTAGGGAGATCTGTGATGTGGTAAACAATATATAAACTCATTTGGTTGTTAAATGAGCATGAGCCAGTTGTTAGGAGGGAAAACGGTAATCTTCTTCTTTCAACACGTCGGCCGTTTCCCACCAAGGCAGGGTGGCCCAAAAGGAAGAACGAAAGTTTCTCCCTTTACATTTAGTAATATATTCAGGAGAAGGGGTTACTAGCCCCTTGCTCTCGGCATTTTAGTCGCCTCTTACGACACGTATGGCTTACGGAGGAAGAATTCTGTTCCACTTCCCCATGGAGAAAACGGTAATATGGTAGGTTATTTCTGGTCATTATTAAAATTATACAAACACTACAGCTGCCTCCCACTGAGGTAGGGTGACCTGACAAAGAAATGAACACTTTCACTGTCACTCTTTCAAGCAATGTTTTGCCAGAAGTGCACTGACATTACAGTTCAGATGACCCTCCAAATTGTATCATCTCCAACATCTTCCCACCTCCAGGACTCAAGTTCGGCTAACTGGTTTACTTGATTCCTTTCATAAATGTTACCTTGCTAACATTCCAACAGCATTTCAAATCATAAAAATTACTGCCTCCACTCAATCCTATTTAACACATTCATACTAGCCTGGTGGATGTTCAAGCCCCTAGCACTCAAAACCTCCTTTGTTCCCACCCTCCAACCTTCCCTAGGATGACCTTTACCCCTTCATACCAGATTTATACACCCTCCTAGTCATCCTATTTTTTTCCATTCCCTCTAAAATGTCCAAAAAAACTCGACAACCCCTTCTCTGCCCTATGTATAACACTTTTGGTAACTCCACACCTAATTTCCAAACTCCAAATTCTCTGTATAATATTTCCATCACACATTGCCCTCAAACACATGATCTCAACTACTTCCAGCCACCTCCTTGCTGGTACATTCAAAACCCATACTTCACACCCATACAACAGTACCAGTGTATTCTGGTACATTCCCCTTTTTGCCTCCATGGATACAGTTCTTTTTCTCCATATATATCTTGATGTATAACTGACCTTATCCCTTTCATCAATTCTATGGTTCACCTTATCTCACAGAATAATCCACCGATAAATCTGCTCCCAAATACCTGAACACATTTACTTCCTCTACACTCCCCGATATTCTATCACTCATTCTCTATATTTTTTGATACTCTCATCACCTTGCTCCTTCCTGTGTTCACTTTCAATTTCCTTCTTTTACATACCTTCCTAAATTCATTTACCAACCTCTGAATTTACCAACTTCTGAATTTCCCAAAAGAACTGTCATTGGCAAAAAGCAATTGTGATAACTCTCACTCTGTTCCAAATTCACTATCTTTCAATTTTCCCTATCTCTCCAACACCCTAGTTCTCACTTCTTTTACAGTTCTATCTACAGTGGTACCCCGACTTACGATGGTCCCCAAACACACCCTTTTATGTAAGTTTATTTTTTTAAATGCTTTTGTAAGTGTAATTTTGGGGGTCTAAAAGGACTAGTCTATTTTACATCATTTCTTATGGAGATAAATTTGTTTGGTAATGGCACTTGAACAGCATTCTGGAATGAAAAAATATCGTAAGTCGGGGTACCACTGTATATGTTAAAACAACCATGGTGACATTACATGTCCCTAAGGTCTAATTTTACTGGAAATAATCTCCCTCTCTTACATACCCTAACCTGCACCTTGATATCCACATGAAAACTATTTATTGCTTTTATTTAATTTACTTTTGACCTATTCCCATATCCTTTACTGTAAGTGTTGTAATCCAAATGTGAAATTGTAAGTATGTACTGTACATTTCAGCCTACAACCATGGCTTGCCAAAAAAAAAAAAAAAAAAAAAAGAAGCCTCAGTTAAGTCCAAAATAAATAGTACCCCTACTTCCTGCTTAATTTTCTCCATACGAATTCACCTCCATTATGTATGGTATTCTTTTAAAAAAATCCTGTAAGACAAAATAATGCTAATTTTTGCTAGACTAGACTAAGGTAATTTAAAAACAAAGCAAACTGCATCTTATCCATAGCAGTTGAAGATTTTTCAGTCTGTGGTCCTCACTTTCACTAAGTTACTCTCCTTACTTCTTCACCCACCTCCAGATGTAAAGAAACAAAAGCCAAATGTTCAGTTTTACTGTACCTCTCCTACAGATGGGAAGGTGATCTGTTCAGTTGGTAAAATGGCATTAAGTGGCATGATTTCACGCAGGTCATCAGCAATCTTGCGTAATTTGGTGTCTCCTGAACTGTAATCTGAGGTACACGCAGGCGCCAACGGTGGAGGTGGACATGGTGGGGGACATACCATCAAAGTAGGGGGCACTGTGAAGAAATAAAACTATGCAGAAATAAAAAAAATAATAAAATTCGGATGCAGGTGAATGTACACTTACTAACATAAAAAATGCAATAAAATACAAAACTACTGACAGCAAAACCAAAATATAGGCAAGCCACGATTAACAAATGTTCAGTGAACGATTCTTTAATAAACAGTATTGTATTATACAGTGGTCCCTCGGTTTTCGCCGAAAATTCGTTCCAGAATGCTGCTCAAGCGCCATTACCGAACAAATTTACTTCCTTAAGAAATAATGTCACGTAGGTTAGTCTATTTCAGACCCCCAAAAATACACTTGCAACAGCACTTACGAAAATACACTTACATAAATGTTCGAGTTTGGAGATGCACGAAAACCGAGGGACCACTGTACTATACTGCCAAAGGAAATACATCAGCTATGATAGATACTCTTCGATCTGATACATATATGATAACTGTCTTAGCTCATCTAATCAGAGGTGGCTCATTTGTGCCATGTATGCGAGTCAATGAACACACGGTGAGGCCAGCACACAAGGTAATGGAGGAAGGTAGCAGTGGCGGCTCGTCCATAGGAGCTGCAGTCTCCCCAGATGCTCACTACCAGACGTATGACTTCATCAACCTTACACTAAAATAATTTGCAACTGACAAATATATTACAGGAAAAATCTGTTGTATGTTGTTTTCAATGTACAGTGGACCCCCGAGTAACGAACACCCCAGAAATCGTACAATTATGTAAGTATAATATTGTAAGTGCTTGTGGAAGTTTATTTTTGGGGGTCTGAAATAGACTAACCTACGTGACATTATTCCTTAAGGGAGTAAATTCGTTCAGTAATGGCACTTGAGCAGGCTTCTCGAATGAAGTTTTTACGTTACTCGGGGTCCACTGTATTTATAAGAGATTTTTTATTTTTTTGTTGAAACGAGATAAAAAATTATTAAAAATAGAAGTTTGATGCGGTACAATAGTATAGGTATTACTGGCGCTATGAGCTGCAACTGGAAGGTAGTGTAAACTTATTTTCTGATCAATGCCTGTGGTTTAAAACACCAAGAAGGAAAGTTTCAGCATTTATACAGCACTCGGACCAAAAAGTAATTCAGTGGTCCATACCAGAAAAGATTCCATACTTGTATACACATTTACCACTCTCAAGCTAACTATCTCAAGTAAAAACTATTCAGATATGCTAGCAATCCCCCCAAAATAAAAAATACTATCAGATTATGTTAAAATACGTACAGTGGACTCCCGAGTTTCGGTCTGTCTGAATAACTGTTTTTTCGTGTAAAGGTTGCCTTTTTCGGTCAATATTTTTCTCGTGTAGCGGTCTTTACTCGTGTAGCAGTCTGTACCAGACCTGTCCGCCTGCCTGCGCTTGCGCGCCTCGCCACGCAGGGCGCCAGTCTAGCGTAGTTTATACTTGAGTGAACAATACCCAGCACACTCTTTCAAACATTCACAATACATTTGTTGTGTTTATTGGTGGTTTAGTGATTGTCACTGTGAAATAAGTCACCATGGGTCCAAAGAAGCTTTCTAGTGGCACCCCAGTGGTAGCAGGCATGCATGGCATGCAGGAGTGTGCAGGCATGCAGGATGTAGCAGGCATGCAGGAGTGTAGAGCATGCAGGGAGTGAGCAGGCATGCAGGGAGTGTAGCAGGCATGCAGGAGGAGTGAGCAGGCTGCAGGGAGTGTAGCAGGCCTGCAGGAGGTAGCAGCCTGCAGGGAGTGTAGCAGGCCTGCAGGGAGTGTAGCAGGCCTGCAGGGAGTGTAGCAGGCCTGCAGGGAGTGTACGGGCTCAGTAGCGGCCTGCAGGGAGTGTAGCAGGCCTGCAGGGAGTGTAGCAGGCCTGCAGGGAGTGTAGCAGGCTGCAGGGAGTGTAGCAGGCATGCAGGGAGTGTAGCAGGCATGCAGGGAGTGTAGCAGGCATGCAGGGAGTGTAGCAGGCATGCAGGGAGTGTAGCAGGCATGCAGGGAGTGTAGCAGGCATGCAGGGAGTGTAGCAGGCATGCAGGGAGTGTAGCAGGCATGCAGGGAGTGTAGCAGGCATGCAGGGAGTGTAGCAGGCATGCAGGGAGTGTAGCAGGCATGCAGGGAGTGTAGCAGGCCTGCAGGGAGTGTAGCAGGCCTGCAGGGAGTGTAGCAGGCATGCAGGAGTGTAGCAGGCATGCAGGGAGTGTAGCAGGCATGCAGGGAGTGTAGCAGGCATGCAGGGAGTGTAGCAGGCATGCAGGGAGTGTAGCAGGCATGCAGGGAGTGTAGCAGGCATGCAGGGAGTGTAGCAGGCATGCAGGGAGTGTAGCAGGCATGCAGGGAGTGTAGCAGGCATGCAGGGAGTGTAGCAGGCATGCAGGGAGTGTAGCAGGCATGCAGGGAGTGTAGCAGGCATGCAGGGAGTGTAGCAGGCATGCAGGGAGTGTAGCAGGCATGCAGGGAGTGTAGCAGGCATGCAGGGAGTGTAGCAGGCATGCAGGGGGGTGCAGGCATGCAGGGAGTGTAGCAGGCATGCAGGGAGTGTAGCAGGCATGCAGGGAGTGTAGCAGGCATGCAGGGAGTGTAGCAGGCATGCAGGGAGTGTAGCAGGCATGCAGGGAGTGTAGCAGGCATGCAGGGAGTGTAGCAGGCATGCAGGAGTGTAGCAGGCATGCAGGGAGTGTAGCAGGCATGCAGGGAGTGTAGCAGGCATGCAGGGAGTGTAGCAGGCATGCAGGGAGTGTAGCAGGCATGCAGGGAGTGTAGCAGGCATGCAGGAGTGTAGCAGGCATGCAGGGAGTGTAGCAGGCATGCAGGAGTGTAGCAGGCATGCAGGGAGTGTAGCAGGCATGCAGGGTGTAGCAGGCATGCAGGGAGTGTAGCAGGCATGCAGGGAGTGTAGCAGGCATGCAGGGAGTGTAGCAGGCATGGGCAGGCATGAGATGTAGCAGGCATGCAGGGAGTGTAGCAGGCATGCAGGGAGTGTAGCAGGCATGCAGGGAGTGTAGCAGGCATGCAGGGAGTGTAGCAGGCATGCAGGGAGTGTAGCAGGCATGCAGGGAGTGTAGCAGGCATGCAGGGAGTGTAGCAGGCATGCAGGGAGTGTAGCAGGCATGCAGGGAGTGTAAGCATGCAGAGTGAGAGCATGCAGGGAGTGTAGCAGGCATGCAGGGAGTGTAGCAGGCATGCAGGGAGTGTAGCAGGCATGCAGGGAGTGTAGCAGGCATGCAGGGAGTGTAGCAGGCATGCAGGGAGTGTAGCGGCATGCAGGAGTGGCGGCATGCAGGGAGTGTAGCAGGCATGCAGGGAGTGTAGCAGGCATGCAGGGAGTGTAGCAGGCATGCAGGGAGTGTAGCAGGCATGCAGGGAGTGTAGCAGGCATGCAGGGAGTGTAGCAGGCATGCAGGAGTGGAGGCATGCAGGGAGTGTAGCAGGCATGCAGGGAGTGTAGCAGGCATGCAGGGAGTGTAGCAGGCATGCAGGGAGTGGGGATTTCTCTTCCAAACACTAACCCCTCTCCCTGTCCTCCTCCCTATCTTCCAGATGCCAGCAACTCTCTTCAATAAAGGTAAGTAAATGTTATTTTAAATGTTTAATTATAAATTTATTACATATACTACTTTATACGTATATATTTGTAATTGTTTTGTGAATGTAAAAGTATAGTTAATCTTTACAAAATTAACTTTTTGTGAATATTTTTGGATGTCTGGAACGGATTAATTGTATTTACATTATTTCTTATGGGAAATAAGGTTTCGAGTTTCGAATTTTTCGTGTTGAGGTCTAGCTCCTGGAACGGATTAAGACCGATAGTCAAAGTACCACTGTACTCTGCATCTCATTTAAAAAAAAATTGGTAATATGGTATTAACCCTTAAACTGCCGAAGGGCCTAAAATAAACGTATCCTTATTGCCGCCAATTTTCAAATACAGTGGACCCTCAGAAATCGAACACTCCCAACTCGCCCTATTATGTAAGTTTATTATTTTAAGTGCTTTTATAGATGTATTTTTGGGGGTCTGAAACGAACTAATCTAATTTACATCATTCCTTATGGGAATAAATTCGTTTGGTAACAGCACTTGAACAGCATTCTGGAATGAAGAATGTTCGATTTCTGGGGGTCCACTGTACGTAAATAAAAAAATATTTTATCTTGCCAAAAAATTCTCCATAATTTTAGAAGTGTTTATAAGACTGGAATGAGTGAAAGCAGATTACTTACAGAGATATGAAAGTATGAAGATGATGTTGGTGATCGTTTTATGGCAACATGATTGGTTACCACATGGAGGAAGTTACTAGTTTAAAAATTTTTATGACTATTTCCAGTTTTTCTAATTATTTTTGTGGATCATATGTTTTACACCTATATCTATGTTTTCACATCATATTTCACTTTGTTAATATTCAATCGTACTAAACAAATGTAAACACTAAAGACATGCAAAAAACGTAAATGGAATTTACTGGCGCTCTCAATACCCTGCACACAATTTTTTTTATTCTGTGCACATCTATGGCACAGACCTTTTTTCTCTAATGTATTCTTAAATGGTTGATCAACTAGGCTGTGATAGATATATGGAGCAGAAGGCGACCAGCAGTAATAGCCTGGTTGACCAGGCAAACATTAGAAAACTCATCAAAGGTATATAAAAGGTAAAAGTGCTAGAATTAAAGCATATATCTACATACATCATTGCCATTTTCCCCGGTTAGCATAAATTTAGGTCATTCGGTGCCTCTGTAATTCCATAAGTTTCCATCAAATTTCATACTTTTGGTGTCATTACTTTGAGAAAAAGACTGCCATTTCAGAAGAAAAAATTAATATATTTTTCAAAAATCCTAACCTTGTCAGCACTTTTAAATTTGGAGTTCGACAGTGAAAGGGTTAAATGTTATTATCAGTGCATATATGCAAGAAAAATAAATACAGTGGTACCTCTACTTATGAGCAGCTCCCAACTCGAACAATTATATGAGTGTATTTTTGTAGGTGCTTTTGTAAGTGTATTTTTGGGGGTCTGAAATGGATTAATCTAATTTTCATTATATCTTATGGGAAAAAATTCCTTCGGTATCGGCACTTGAATAGCCGTCTGGAACGAATTAAGCTCGTAAGTTGAGGTACCACTGTACATACTAATTACATCACATTGTTTTATTTTCAGTTTATTTTAACAGGTATATTTATATTGGACAATGGCATCAATATACCAAATTGGAGAAGAGTACCATAAGCAATTAAGGAGATATTAAAGAATCAAATTGGCATAATCTGAATTTGTTTTTGTGCTCTTCTCAGACTAATCAGAACATAATGTTTCTTTTTTAGGTCACCCTGCCTTGGTAGGAGACAACTGGGGTGTTAAAAAAAAAAAAAAAAAGGTGCCCTGAAACATTGGGCTTAATCTGGAGAGTCATTCTAAAGTGACTGCATGGAAGTAAACATTGGAAGGAAAAATAAGTGAACCACTCAAGATATCCCACCTTGCTGGGGATACCTAGTTACCTCCTCTAATCCATGTGTCATCAACCCATGCTAGGAAAGCTTTGCGTGTCTCAGGCTGAGGTATCTGTTGCAGCACAGCCAGGAAGGCCTCCTGTGCCCCCTTCAGGTCCATACTCCACCTATAATAAGAACACTTGGATAAGCCCAAAATGCACAAAAATCACAGATCAATAATAAAGCTACTGTATTTATGATCGCCCTGGTTTTAATAATGTTATATTGTACATTATTAAGAAAAATTAAATGCATTTAAGCCAGTATTTAGTACTAGTATATCATAATATACTATGTATACCAATAATGTATAATACTAGTAGTATCTAGGTTCAATGCTCTTAAGGGAAGTGCCCCAATGCCAGTAAGGGATTCTTCATCTAAGGAATTGGACCTATTCCCTTTCTTGTATTTAACCTCCCCACCATTACCCCAGGCACTGTATAATTTAGTGCTCACCATGAATGTAATAATAATACAATCATGATAGCAATACAGTGGTACCTCGAGTTTCGGCCATAATTCATTCTAGAAGGCTGTTCGAGTGCCGTTACCGAACAAATTTGTTCCCATAAGGAATAATGTAAATTAGATTAGTCCGTTTCAGACCCCCAAAAATACACTTACAAAAGCACTTACGATAATACACTTACATAATTGTTCGAGTTGGGAGCTGTTCGAAACTCGAGGTACCACTGTATATCAATAATAATACCATAATAATAATGATGATAGCAATATATCAATAATAATAAGTACCATAATAATAATTAAACTCAAAATTTCTAGATATACACTAAGATGTATTGTATACAACAAAGGATAACCTTTGCATTATTTACTTACCGAGTACCCACATTTTATAACATGTACAAACTCACTCAGTACGTACAATACTGTATACCTCAAATCTAGTTACATTATTAATAACACTTAAGCTGTAATACGGTGGAATCTCAGTACTTGAACAATTCGGTATTCGAACGCTTTGTTCGGTAAACAAATCGCTTAGTAGTCAGCCGTTTGCTCGGGACTCGACCAAACATAAACAGCCAGAACTTCACTGTAAACTATTTCGTGTTTCTTCGTATTACGTATTTGGTGTTTTTTATATTATTTGTATAAATAAGTTATTTGTATAAATAAGTCACCATGGAGCCTAAGAGGGTTGGTGATAACGGCCAGCCAAAAAGAAAATTGGTTAGGAAAAATTCGCTCTGTACTCAAAACAGATTGGCACTAACAGCCTTCTGGAACCAATTAAGTTTGAGTGCTGAGGTTCCACTGTAATTGAAGGAATTTCCATGGTTGCCATTTGTAAATTGTAGTTAAAAATGATCAGGAAGCTTATTACTTGTGGCAACATTCACTCATGTGTGGTTATGAATTACAAAATAGCAAGTTATTATCAATTAAAATTAATAAAAAAATATCTATTATGAGCCATACAATAGTTATACATTTGAACTGATTATACAGCATTTTGAGTTTGCTCCTATTAAAATATATACATAATTAAAATATATAATTTAATATGATAAGGTTCAGAAGAAAGCCACTAATTATGCAAATAAATTTTGGGCAACTAATCCTAAGGCTACATATCTAGATTTAGTGCATATATAATTTTAATGGGTACAAATTGGGTAATTCATTACAATCATACGCACAATTAGATAGGTTGCAAGTGAAAAACTGGTAATTACAAATAAACTGTAATAGATCATTGACCTGTATTTTATAGAGATGATGAAATGAGATGGTGAAATCAAAGCATGATAATTTACCTACAGTTAATTAATATAACATGTGGGATTTAATAGGTTTTTTTTTGACAATATTAGTAAAGATGAATATGAAAATGGTATATAATGCTGACAAGCTGATATGTAAAACATATGCAAGTTTGGTATCTATTTCAAAACGTTTTGCCTACACAGTAGGCTTCTTCAGTCGAAGACAGAAGAGTTTAACAGAGTAGAGATGAACGATGTAATCAGTCCATCACCCTTAAAAACGTAGTTCTGAGGTGGTCAGTCCCTCAGCCTGGAAAATGAGTTTGGTCCATAGTCTGGAACAATGTGACACACGAAAGCAAAAACAATTCTTAATTATGAGAAAGTGCTAAATCCAAAGGGGGTCATACAGTGCCTGCGGAATGGGAGGTTATCAGGGCTGATCCAAGGAAGGATAGATCCGACTCCTTGGATCACGAGCCCCTCACCGACATTAAGAAATCTTCCCTGAGAACCTACCTCTAATAATATACATAATCAATAAAAAAAATATATTGCCTGTCTGAATTTTAACATCTGGCATTTTCAAATTATTATTATAATCAAAAGAAGCGCTAAACCACAAGGGTCATACAGCGCAGCTGTCATTTCCAAAGCCACCTCTAATAATATTACATAAACAATAAAAATATATATTGCCTGTCTGAATTTTAACAGCTGTCTTTTTCCCCAGCCACCACAACCAGATATGGAAAAGTTTTCAGGAACTCCAGCCACATGGCGGCCATCTCAGCTGTTGTTGTTGTTGGGGTTGGTAAGGGCTCAGTAAAGCTACGTTTTCCCTGCCTCCTGGGAAAATATTGCCCAAATATGAGGGGATGGGGGAAATTAGAAAAGAAACAAAGTTTCCTCCGGAAAGAGAAACGAGAACATGAAATTCCCAAGTTAGATCAGGTGGAGGTCAGAGCTAAACACCGGCAGAGGCAGGCGTCTGAGTAAGAACGTCTACACACCAACAAGGCCACTGATCAAGTCCACCTGTGTTCTTGGTGTTCATGAGACTTTAAGGGCCTCGAACAGCTTTCGCCTTATCGAGCCCTGCTTCCCGATACACGGGGAAGATGTATTGAAAAAATAATAATAATAATAATAATAATAATTATTATTATTATTATTATTATTATTATTTCTACACGTACATGTACAAGGTATACAGCCCTAGCTGACATCAATGACATACTACTATATTGAAAGCCGCTTATCATGCAGAGCATTTCGGGCAAATTAGGTTTTTTGTCCCCAGGATGCGACCCACACCAGTCGACTAACACCCTGGTACCTATTTTACTGATAGGCGAACAGGTGTTTTAAGGAAACACGTCCTAATGTTTCCACCCATACCGAGTATCGAACAAAGGACCTCACTGTGAGATAAGTGCGCTACCAACCGAGCTACGGAAAACCCAAAGCTGGGTGATGATAGGAAAAAGAAACAATAGTTGTACATGAATGGTATACAATACCGAAAAGATGAAAATTAGACACATGTGCAACATCTGGGTATCTTTATTGTAGACGTTTCGCCATCCACTGGCTTTATCAATACAAATTCTAGGACATAACTTGAAGACAGAAGAACTATATACAAAAGATGAGGTAATTGCCTTGGAGGGTATTGTATGCCATCCATGTACAACTTGTCAGACACTGCAACATCATGGAATCTTGGTTCAGAGGACATCTACATAACCTTCTTCACGGATACTGCAACTACTACCACTAACCCAACTCTTGGGTATGACCTACTTCCACTGGGGAATCCCGCCTACCAGTGACTATGCCCTGTATGCTACCCGTCCCTATCCACTGAAGCCTATAAGAGCGCCAGCCTCCTAACCTATGCTCCAGAATCTCTTCAACAACGGTGCTCTTCACACCAGCTCCAAGACTGAGGGACTGATTACCTCATCTTCTGTATATAGTTCTTCTGTCTTCAAGTTGTCCTAGAATCTGTATTGATAAAGCCACTGGATGGCGAAACGTCTACAATAAAGATACCCAGATGTTGCACGATAGTACCTCTTTCCAAATAAAAACAGGAACTAAAGTTCTTAATTAGGTCAAGTGGACCCCCCTTGCATAAACCCCAGAAAAGCGGGACACTAACCAGACCAGCTTTAATTAAGATTATCTAGGTACAGGTACACAAAAGTACATTCACACAAATTTAAGCGATTACAATTATCATACATAGTAACATATGTGTAAATTACCTAGGATAACCCAAATAAGTCAGACGAATTGGCTTATTTCCTTTGGGGTTCTTGTGATAAAGACAAGCATCCCTGGGTAGATAATGAAGAAAAACTGCCACGAATACTTAGAGTAAAACATTCACCCACTACCATGGCCGACACACAAGTCAATCTAATCACAGCTTAGATGATTTGTGAGAGACTAGTACTGTATTTTATTAATCCAAATAAAAGGACCAAAAATGTCAAATAGCTTACCAGGCAAATGAAAATTTTTAACAAATGAAGTTTAACAAATATGAAAACATATGTATGTATAATTAGTTTAATCACATTTACTCCATGTAGTCTTTTTAGTATTAAATAGTTTTACTATCAGTCTAAATTACCAGGAATTAAATATTATATTACTGTGCATGTGGTTTATTGCTCACCACACAATATACACATTTACTTATTTTATATGTTAGGGATTAAAGTATGTATTGTCGAGGACAATCTTTGAGACTGCCGTAAGTACTGAAGCCACAGTGGAATACTGAACGATATTCATATCACTTACTGAGGTCTAATATATTTGATGGTGATGAGGGACTCTTGATGCAAGCACAACCATCCTCTCTCATGGGATCCAAACTGATTGTCTCCTTTTGACAAATATCTGGCGCTATATGACCCCTATGTATTTAGCGCTTCCAAATAAATAAATAAAGTCTCCTCGATAAGATTGACAGATTTCATGGCCTCGAGTGTAATGTGATGCAATGTGTCAGCAAACAGGATAATCAACGTGCGTAATGGTATGAGCGAAACGTATGGGCACATTTCCTTACATCTCTTCTGCACCTGCCGGTCAGGAAAGGGCTCTTGGTCCAAGGAAGTGAACCTGCCTTCCTCTTTTTTGGATCGAACCTAAACGTCTACCGTAATTGCAAAGTACCATTACCTTGCAGCAGACATGTTTTATACCTAAAAGAAGAGAGCATTTGTTACGTTTCCTGCTTAGATTTCAACGATATTTCCTGCCGGTAAGGAGCTCTTGATCCAAGAAGCCAAACTTGTCCTCCTCTGACTTACCTCGAGCCTGACTGCCTCCCATTCCTCCACGCACTGTATAACCCGTAGGGGTTTAGCACTCCTCTCCCTTTCCCCATGAATATACTAACAATAAACCTCCCCGGTGGCCGGGAAGTAGAGCTAAATATTGCTTAAGCTGTGGTAATAACAACAAAATAAAAACGTGAATAAATTAAGAATATTATTACTACTAAAAATGTTCTTCAGTAACGTGTTAATAAAGCGCTAAATATATTTTCATCTATTTTTTTTTATTCACAGACTGAAATGGGAAAATGAGTACATTAAGCTGAATGACCCACGGAGCTTCAGCATCTTCTGATGAATAAAAAAAAAAACATTGGCGCTCCTGGTCATTATAATAATTTTTAATTCCCAAAAATTTCGACGAATTTGTGAGACGAGGCTAAGAGGTTGGAGTAGTGGTGTGTGATGGAGGAGGACTGATGGAGGAGGACTGATGGAGGAGTACTGATGGAGGAGTACTGATGGAGGAGTACTGATGGAGGAGGACTGATGGAGGACTGATGGAGGTGGTGTGTGATGGAGGAGGACTGATGGAGGAGGACTGATGGAGGAGGACTGATGGAGGTGGTGTGTGATGGAGGAGGACTGATGGAGGTGGTGTGTGATGGAGGAGGACTGGGTCAGTGCTGCAGATGATGTGTCTGCTCTAGGCTGCATCACCTTACCTACACGTCGTATTATCTACTTGTAGTGCAGTTTATGGACGGTGTAATGGATCTTGACATAAACCAGCTGGAAGAGGAGTTCTTCGAGTGGAAAAAGGTACGACTTTTGTGTGTGTTATTTATGTCTACTGGCGCCTGTTGTATTTTGAGTATTATGTGGTATACACGTGTCGAGGGCAGGAAACTTGGATGTAACTTATCCACTTCTAGTCAAGGTTGAGACTGTCAAGTTACTGACCTGACCTTATGGTGTTTAACCTGACTGATCGAGTGACGCGTGCATCGTATATATGGTAATTAATAATTCAGGTTGTGAGTCATGCTGAAAGTCTTCCCTGACGCCTGACACAAACATCCGCCATGATACCAGTAACAAAAACACACCTTATGTTAGTTATTTTATAACTAACATGAGGTGGCATGTACAGTAATTAATCAAGATTCAGATTTGGCCATTGTCTAATATCGTGAATATTTTAATCATGTTTGTAATTATTACTTCGTTATGTAATTTAACACGTATCTTGCTTGTTTCTATTGGTGGTTAATATAAGGTAAGAGAGATGATGGATCTTGCACCGGCTCCTTTAGTTTTAGATAACCTTTCAAGAACTTTTAAAAGGTTATTTAATCTAGTATCATTTTAATTTTTTTTACCAGTAAAAATTCTGGTACAGTTTCAAGAAGATATTTGACTTATTTTTTTTTTACCATTGTGGAAGGGTGCTGAAGTAAGAATATGAATTTCCCAGTTCTGTATTATTAAAATCGGTATATGTTTTGCTATCTCCGCTCATATTTAAAGCCTAAATAGAATGTTGTACAGAGCGCGGGACTTCAGGCCTCGAACACATTTTATACAGTATATAGTCCTTATTTTAGGGATTTTTTTAATGTTAGTGCATATGCGAATTGCAGTCGAATGGTCGTATGTCTTACTATTATTATTATTCTTGTTGAATGGGAAGGCGCTATACCCGTGGTGGTCATGGAAGGTAATTAGAGTTGATCCGAGGAAGGGAAGGGTAGCTTCATTTTCTTGGATCGGGAATCTTTCCCTGCCCAGTATCCATATTTATATCCTATTTATTGAACCATTGTGCTTACCGCACCACAGGAGCTCTGAACCTATTTGGAAACTGCTGAGGGACTAATACAATGTTTCCCAGATATTTATAATGAATAATACCTTGCTTTGCATATGAGAATATTCCAGTGTTATGTCAAATATTGGCTAGATACCCCGAAGTGAAACAAGATGTCGGTGGTGTAAGGCCGAGAGGGGTGGTATGGGCGGACATCCGTGTTTATCCCAGCATAATCAAGGAAGGTAACTCGCTGCCACCTCCTGCACTTCACAATAACAAACTTGAAGATAACACAAGTGCCAGAGCAGGATATGACTGGCTCCTGTGGTGCCTCTTACTGTTACACATTGCTACTGTTCCCACTCCCCTCCAGGGAGGTTCCTTGATGCTGCTGAGGGGCTCTTGATCTGTGGAATTAGATGTACCTTCTGTTATTTTTATACTTTTTGTTACAGCTGTTGATACTTTGCGTAACGTTTTAAATATTACTACTCTACCATGACATGTTTTATCTGATAGAGCATGTGAGTTGCTAGTAATTGTAATGACAATGCCTGCAGTATACCCCGGTCACATTTTCCAGTAATTTTATTGGCATCCTGGGTAGTGTTAAGGACGAAGAACACAGACCATAGCAGAACAAGAAAAAATGCTAAAGCTGGGAGACTTGAGCTTCCTTCTCCCTTTCTCCATCAATGTATATATAAGAAAATTCCAGTCTTCTGGAGGTACTCAAGTTGTCTGATGTATTCTCTGAATAAGAGTCACATTTCGCCGCTGTCTGGTAAGTTTCTTTAGGCACAATTACACATAAGTACAGTTATTATATATAGTGTAAATTACCTAGGATAACCAAAATAAGTCAGACTAAGTGACTTATTTCCATTGGTACCTGTTGCTTGTTGGCATCTGCTTGCCTTTCATACCAAGTGCTGGGTGAATGGTATCCGCACAGTGCGGCGTATTTAATGATGATAGTAAAACAGGAAACTGTGTACAGAACTCCAGTTCACCATCACCGTTGTGCTCAGTTACTCTCCTCAACCCAAGCCACACGCAGGAAGCAACTCGCCCTCGTAAACCAACGTTGATTCCTTACATACTATTTTATAAAGTTTTCTCTATATACATTATTCAGGTTAGGTTAAGAGTGTCGTCTGTTAACAAAATTTAACCATTTATTACGTATAATAGCGTCAGTAAATGCAAAAAATACAGGATGGTGATAGAAACTTGAAGCGCGGACAGAATTCTAACGGGGACCCCATGGAACAACCTGCACAAACACTGAAATGATCACGTTTTAACTCCAGTGTCAACATGCACATCCAGTGGTTTTTAGCTAAAGTGAAATATAGTACGTACTGAGGTTGCTTATGAAGAGAAGCTGCAGGAGGCTAGGCTTTTCTCCTTGTCCACCCCAGGCTCCACCTCTAATCCACCCTAGGACTTACCACTAATTCACTACAGGCTCCCCCCTATCTAATCCACCCCAGGCTCCCCTCTAATATACCCTAGGCTCCCCATCCCTATCCACCCCAGTTGTACTGTTAGTTACCGGTTGTCAAAGGCACTTTCTGATACACACTTGGCCTTTTGTGTGAGGTTGTTTGCGTACACACTTACTGTATATGCACTACCCTACTGTTATATGTGGTTGGAGGAGTTTAATCTTATCTCTTGACCTCGACCCTTCGCTGGCCGTTACTGGGTTCACTCTCTCTTGGCTTCAAGAGCCTTAGCGTACCTCTTCTTAAAACTTTGTATGGACTTTTACTAGGATTTTTTAAAAATGTGTAAATTATTTATAAATATTAAAAATGATCTAAAGGTTGATTTTTTTTTTTCATATTTTGAAGATTCAAAGCTTTCTCAAGCATTTCCTGAAAAACTTCAATTTTTAGCTAAAGTATCCTGCCTCTGTTACTCCACTGTACATGTCGTTCCGTTTCCTGACATCCCTGAAGGTGAAGAAATAATTCATAACATCCCTGTAACTAAACTGTTTTCATTTCCAGCTGTGCCCTAGTGTTCCTGTTTCCCGCCTCTTGAACACTGCCTATCCACCCATCAATTTCTCATGTGACTCCTTTTCTATAATATCATCAAATTAACTTCCTGTATCTCTCATGGCACTTACCCCTTAGTAGGCCTCTGCTCTTTCTCCAGTTTCTTAACATGCTGGGAAAGGTGTGCTTTCCATACTGGTGCTGCATATTCCGACATGAGGCTGACGTACACGGTGTAGTGTCGTGAGTGATTCCTTTCTTAGGTTTCTGAAAACTAATCTTAGATATGCCAGACGCATATTTTTTTGGGGGGAAGCAGTTGTTCAGTTGTTAGGGGCTCAGGTGATATGTTCGGTACAGTGCTTGTACAGTGATCCTCCTTTAGTGAGGTTTGCAGCCTTTGCTGTCCCCCCCATCCCGGACTGTACTCCGTTTGCTGTCTTCTTTGCCCATCGCAAATCATCACAACTCTGTACTTGTTGGGGTTAAAGTATAGCAGCCACTTGCCAGGCCAGGCCTGCAGTCTATCCTGATCCATTTGAAGTCTTTCTTGCTTCTCACCTGTTTGTCGTCTCACTAGTTTCACATCTTGACATTCACGTACACAGGAAATAATACTGGTCCTAGTACTGATACTTGTGGAAACCCACGCGTCACACGCGCCCATTTTGGTACTCGTTTTCTTCCTGTTAAATATTCCTTGATCCATTGTAGTGTCTTCCCTGTTATTCCTGCCTGCTCCTCAGACTTGCATGTGTGTGTGTGTGTGTAATAATAATAATAATAATATTATAATAATCTTTATTTCTACAAGTACATATACAAGGTATACAGACCATAGCTGACATCAGTGACATACTTCTATATCTAAAGTCCCTTGTTATGCAGAGCATTTCCCGCAAATTAGGTCAATTTTGTCTCCAGGATGTGACTCTACTGGTGTGGGTCGCATCCTGGTACCTATTTTACTGCTAGGTGAACATGGACAGCAGGTGTCTTAAGGAAACAAGTTATCACCTGTTTGTGGTTGCAGGGGTCGAGTCACAGCTCCTGGGGGTTGTGTGGAGGGGAAGCGGGGGCGCTTTAGTACTACTCATGGCCTTGTCGTACCTACTACTTGTGTTTATGTGTGTCGTCCAGGGACGTAATAAGGACAGATCATGTGGCAGTTTGTGGGCGGGAAGGGGTCGGTCATGTGGCAGACTGTGGGGGTGGGAGGGATAGGTCATGTAGCAGACTGTGGGGGTGGGAGGGATCGGTCATATGGCATACAGTGGGGGTGGGAAGGGGTCGGTCATGTGTCATACAGTGGGGGTGGAAGGGGTCGATCATGTGTCATACAGTGGGGAGTGGGAGGGGTCGGTCATGGGACTTACAGTGGGGGTGGGAGGGGGTCGGTCATGGGAGAGAGGTGTGTTGACTGCAGCTGCAAACAATGCTACGGATCAGCCTCATACAGGGAAGGAAGGGGAGGAGGGGTTGTGGAAGAGAGGAAGGGGTTGTGGAGGTTAAGGAGGGGAGGAGAGGGTTGTAGAAGCTAGAAAGAGGACGAGGGGTTATGGCGGCTAGCGAGGGGAGAAGGGGGTTGGGAAGGCAAGGGAGAGGAGGAGGGGGTTGTGGAGGCAAGGGAAGGGAGGAGGGAGTTGTGGAGGCTAGGGAGGGGAGGAGGGGTTGTAGAGGCTAGGGAGGGGAGGAGGGGGTTGTGGATGCAGGGGAGAGGTTGTGGAGACTAGGGAGGGGAGGTGGAGGAGGGGGTTGTGGAAGCTAGAAATGGGACGAGAGGTTATAGAGGCTAGAAAAGGGAGGAGAGGATTATGGAGGCTTGGAAGGGGAGGGAGTTATGAAGGCTAGGCAAGGGCGAAGGGGTTGTGGAAGCTAGGGAGGGAAAGGGGGTTGTAGACTCCAGGGAGGTTAAAGGTTGTGGAGGCCAGGGAGCAGAAGGGTTGTGGAAGCCAGAGAGGGGAGAGGGGGGTTGTGGAGGCCAGGGAGGGAAGAGGCGGTTGTGGAGACCAAGGGAGAGGGGGTTGCGGAGCCCAGGGAGGGGAGGAGTTTAGTTGTGGAATCTAGGGAGGGGAGGAGGGAGTTGTTGAGGCCAGAGAAGGAAGAGGGGGTTGTGGAGGCCAGGTAGGGGAGAGGTTATGAAGGCCAGAGAGGAGAGGAGGTTGTGGAGGCCAGGAGGAGAGAGGGGTTGTGGAGGACAGGGGAGGGAGGGGTTGTGGAGGCCAGGGATGAGAGAGGGGTTGTGGAGGCCAGGGAGGAGAGAGGGGTTGTGGAGGCCAGGGAGGAGAGAAGGGGTTGTGGAGGCCAAGGTGAGGAGAAAGGGTTGTGAAGGCCAGGGAGGGAATAGGGGTTGTGGAGGCCAGGGAGGAAAATGGGGTTGTTGACTCCAGGGAGGTTAGGGAGAGGAGGGGTTGTGGAAGTCAGAGAGGGGAGAGGGGGGTTGTGACGGAGAGGAGGGAGAGGGGTATGTAGGCCAGGGAAGGGAGAGGGGTTGTGGAGGCATGGGAGGGAGAGGGGTTGTGGAGGCCAGGGAGGGAGAGGAGGTTCTGGAGGCTAGGGAGGGGAGGGGTTGCGGAAGGCAGAGAGGGGTTGTGGAGGCCAGAGAGGGGTTGTGGAGGCCAGGGAGGGGAGAGGGGATGTGGAGGCCAGGGAGTGGAGAGGGGTTGTGGAGGCCAGGGAGGGGAGAAGGGTTGTGGAGGCTAGGGAGGGGAGAAGGGTTGTGGAGGCCAGGGAGGGGAGAGGGGTTGTGGAGGCCAGGGAGGGGAGAAGGGTTGTGGAGGCCAGGGAGGGGAGAGGTGTTGTGGAGGCCAGGGAGGGGAGAGGGGTTGTGGAGGCCAGGGAGAGGAGAGGGGTTGTGGAGGCCAGGGAGGGGAGAGGGGTTGTGGAGGCCAGAGAGGGGTTGTGGTGGCCAGGGAGGGGTGGAGATACCAGCAGCACAGGAAAAATATACAAAGGCTAATGTAGGGGAAAGGGGGGAGGGCGGGAACCTGGGGAGGATTATTACATTTATACGGGAGCGCTAAACTCGTAGGGGTCATATAGCTTCTGGGGGGAATTGGAGGCAATCAGGCTCGATCCAAGGGAATGATAGATCCAATTTCTTGGATCAAGAGCCCCCTCACAGACATGAAGGCAGCTCTCCCTGATGATGGATCTAGGACGGAAAGAGTCGTTTGGGAGAGAAAGGGGGGAGGGAGAAGTGGGAGGGGAGGGATTGAAAGAAGAGAGGGGGTTGTGGTGGAGGGAAGGAACCGATTTGGTTAGATGATGTAATGCACAGGTAGGCACTGCTGTTTTAGACACGGGGGGAGGGGGGCGGGACTCCCTCCTATGGAAGTAGGGCAGGGAGGGTAGACATAGCCTCCCCCTGACCATTAGGGAGGTTGAAGTGAGGGTGAGCATGAGTGGAGGGGTGATGGTGAGTGAAGGGGGTGATGGTGAGTGAAGGGTGTGATGGTGAGTGAAGGGGGTGATGGTAAGTGAAGGGGGTGATGGTGAGTGAAGGGGGTGATGGTGAGTGAAGAGGGTGATGGTGAGTGAAGGGGTGATGGTGACAGGAACAGCATATGAGGTAGTTACAGAGGTAGTACAAGAATACTAATCTTAAATGTGTGTATACCATTAATGAAGGGATTCGGGGGAAACCGGTTACC
The DNA here is from genome assembly GCA_009830355.1 of Cherax destructor. Classification (NCBI taxonomy): domain Eukaryota; kingdom Metazoa; phylum Arthropoda; class Malacostraca; order Decapoda; family Parastacidae; genus Cherax; species Cherax destructor. Next base: position 25,963 of record WNWK01005472.1, on the reverse strand, counting down.
CGGATTCAAGTCCTGGAGTTGAGAAGTACAGTGTCTGCACTGAAGGAGGGGGGTGGGGATGGTGCGGTTCTGTACCCACGGGGTTAACGACCCAAGAGAGCTTCTGTCTGCCTTATTTCCATTGGGATACCTTCACCGTCTTCCCAAGAAAAAACCCACAACACTCGGCTAACACCCACGTACCTACTTACTGTTAGGTGAACAGAGACAACAGGTGTAAATCGGCATGGCATACCCAGAATATCCTCCTTTGCAGGGATCGAACCCAGGTCCTTCTGATATGAGCCTAAGGTACTGCCACTTGAGACACAAGCCTCGTGGAAGGTTCGTGATAATACGTATGACTCTACCTTACGTATGACTACCCTTGAACTCTCGCACGTCGCTCTCGTCCAGATTTCATACTCTAACATGCAACCACTACCTCCCACAACTCTTACTTAGCACGCTCTGGCTCGCCCACTTTTGATACATGGCGCACACGTATTCCCACACGTGTCAGCACAACCATTTGTAACTACACCCAATGCAATATACACAAACATATACATGACAGTGACGGTGAAAATTCGCAAGGCCATGTGTGTACACACACGCTCGCGAAAAGACACACAAACAAGTTTACAAATATAGAGACAAGTAAACACAGGTTGTTACAGAGGCAAGTAAGTTTCCAGGGAAATGCTTAATTGTGTGTAGCTTTACACACAATCATCCCTCCGCTAATCGCTGTCCGTTCTCTGGTCAGTCAGGCTGTTGGTATTTCCTGGGAGACTTCGAGCACTGGGACCCCCACGGAAGACCACATGGAAGGCATAACTACTAGAGATAACCAGATGCAACTTTACGAGTCAACATATTAAGAAATTCGTGAGACCGAGGGCAGATGATGAGCCTGCCAGCCTGGACTTGCATTCACCCTAAGTGAGTCAGACATAATTGTAATGAACTACAGTGTTCCCTCGGGAGCCACTGAGTATCCAATGATGTTTTGAGTATTCAATAAAAGTGAGATTCTGAGAGGACGGGACGTTGACCGGAATGTCATAATATGAAAACGGAAACTATGCGGTGCTGGTCTTCCTATCGTATATTACAACATTTGGGAATCTCTTGTAGAAACGTTTCGTAAATAAGTGGCTTCCTCAGTCCGGTACGGAGATGAATGGTGGAAGATGAGGAGCTTGAGGTAATCAGTCCCTCAGCCTAGAGTCGATGTATTCAATCCATCAATCTTGAAAAAAAAATCGTATATTTAGTGGATAAACGTGCTAGATACACTGCCTCTATGATATACGAATGACTGACACACACAAGTATTTATTAGTAGGCTATGTAAAGATTCTGTTATTGCAAGGGAAAGAAGGAACTGGAAAAAAATAAGGGTAGATCCCCTAATGCAGCAAGAGATGCACTGAAGCTAAACTGAAAGCAAAAAAACTTTAACTAAGGAGCAAGAGAAGATATTAAAATTAATGATCATTTGACTACGGAAAATTAGAAACCCATGTAGGAGGGCCAGAACTGGCATGTTACAGTAGAGAGGCAGAAAAACATTTGAAAAAAAAAAACATAGCTTAGGCGATGTCAGAAGTGAAACTACGTTGGACTACGTGCTGCCAGCAGTAACAGCCTAATTGATCAGGCTCTGATTCGCCAGGAGGCCTGGTCATGGACCGGGCCGCGGGGGCGTTGACCCCCAGAATATCCTCCAGGTAGACTCTTTAGGTGCATAAGAAGGAAAACGATACTGAAGAAACAGGTAAAGTTGAAAGAAGGACGTACACCAATTTATGAAGATAAGCGAGGTGCATTATGTAACACTCAACACAAGATTCCAAGGGAGAACTGACTAGTGCTTCACCTGACAACAAAATTGTAAAGCCAAATATAACTGAAAAACTTTGTAATTAAGGATATTTTTTTTGTTTAAACAGACACACATCCACACACACACTCAGATGAGTCACGGGGATGTTAGGAAGTATTTCTTCAGTCATAGAGTTGTCAGGATGTGGAATAGTCTAGAGAGTGATGTAGTGGAGGTAGGATCCATACATAGCTTTAAGAAGAGGTGTGATAAAGCTCATGGAGCAGGAGAGAGTGGACCTAGTAGCAACCAGTGAAGAGGTGGGGCCAGGACCTATGAATCGACCCCTGCAACCACAAATAGGTGAGTACACACACATACTCTCCAACAGACTGACTGGAGGGCACCCGTTTAACGAGTGAGAGGGCGCCAGTAGCCACTATATGCGTCTTAATTAATTTGTGCCAGCGTGTTGCACTAGAGCCACTTTCTCGCACTTCCTGTCCCAACACCCGCTCTCCCTTCAAGGGTATCCCTTGACGCTGGTGAATGACTCTTGCTTTAATTACGACTTAAGAGCTACCCTTCCCTTCCGTGGATCAATCCTAATTGTTTCCCATTTCCCAGGCGGTGATAAACTTGCATAAGAATTTACCACTTTCTCGTGATATACCTATGACCAGTTTCAAGAGTTTTTTTCTGCCCTCGCAGCCTGATTTGGGGCCACACCCTTCTGTTCCTCCAGGCTGTTGGTGTTGGTGGTTCGCTGATCCACAGAGCTACCACAGCTTAGTTAATCTGGCACTTGACAAGAGGTAGTGGTCCAATTTCCTCACCAAGAATTCTACGTTTATTCTGGTAATATTCCTGATATTTAGTGATAGCAGGTTTCGCAATCATTAGCCAAGGAAGCTGACACAGTGTTCTGTTATTGTGCCCCTGCATTTCACTGGATCTTATTTACGTTTTTTTCTGGATCACTACAGTGTGTACGTTGTTATATTAATGTGTGGATTTAAGATTAGGGCCTCAAATATTGTCCGTGTATATAATACTCTGTATATAAAGTATTTTATCTCGTCCCACAAATCTTCAACAACATTTTCTTTGATCATTGTGACTGGAGTGACTGGGTGTGTATATCTCGCATCGTACACATCTTGTAGTATCTCTAAACTGTCTTCACAAATGTTAAGTATAGAGCCCAGTCTCAATCGACTGGAAATTCTGCTTATATTTATTTGTAGAAATGGATCCTTCACACAGAGAATTCTTATATTTATTTGTATTGCTCAAACATTTTAGATGCATATTTCTTCATCATCTCTTTTCTACGTAGACGACATCGTCCTATAAATGAATATTTGTTATATATTGAAAGTGTTGTAAGTTAGGCAAGGTTAGCTGTTAACTTGGTGACATCTGACAACTGATGTTTGCATTATTTTATATTATATTCTATATTCAGATATATACGGCTTCAGACATAATGTTTGGTTTTTCATTTTGAATAAACGTTACTAAAAGATCTGCATATTTATCAGAAATTCCCGTGACGTTTGTGACAACTCGGGAGAAGATAGACAAACATTTTCTGCAGCTTATTTCAGTTGTTTACTACAAGAATACGTTTTATACTACGTAGTTTACCTTTGACAGTTAATATTAGTAAAAGTGTAATAATTGTAACCCACTCGTTCCCCTCCACTCTACTTCACACTCCTTCATCGCTGAACTAATAATGGAATGGTTGGCAGATTTCATTACGTGGTGTACGAAATCCATCCTGTGTAGTGGGATTTGATAGATCAACAAAACTAGCACTGTTCTCATAATGCCATTCATATACGAGCAGGGTAGCAGTCCCCTCTTGATGTACCCCCCTTTTTTTTTTAGTTCAAAAATCGTACTTCTTCCTCAGTCTTCCCGACGTATTGCCTGAAAGGTATTTTCTCAATAGCTAAATATAAATGGAATTTGAGCGAGAGTGTTGGGAATAAGTGCATAAGCCATGTCTTAGGACATTGTTGTGGTAAGTGGTACCAATGAAGAGAGAGTGATGGTACAATGGTCGCTGCCTCAACCACCACTTAACTCATGACAACTCCTCTCAAATACATGTGTTATTCACTTGAGTGCCAGTACAGTGTGTGTGTGTACTGCTCAATGAACGTTTCCAAGCAGGAAGCACACAGGTTATATCAACAGAGATGTATATCTCTTGTGTAAATACACTTGAGTTTGCGTTATTCCCCATTTAAAATATTTGAGCATTCTTAATGTTAGTGTACAGAGGAAATGCCCACATGCAGCCGATTGGCTGGGTAAGCAATATATGAACAAACCATACAACCGGCGGGGCTTGAACTCGCGGTTAGAGACTCATAAAACTCCAGACCGACGATTTCGCGAGTCATAATATGTGAACACTTGACAAGAGGTGTTATACACGACTGTGAATATTTCGTCAAGGTTAGGTTAGGTAAGGTTTGTCAGGTAACCGGACGAGTGTTTCGTGAGGCGGGTCTTAGTCACACGATGACCCACAGCTGCAGCTTTTGGTCATCTGACCGAGGCCTTTCGTCAAGGGTGCCGTGTGTTGTTCAAACAGTGAGGCAACTGCTGAATGAATGCTATTAACTATTAAGACTGAATTGTGTGCTCGAGGGTATGTTGGTGACTGGACCCCTGCAGAGTTAACAAGTGGGTAGCGTGTCTGTCCCGCTATTATCAGACAGAGGATCGAGCCTCTACCAGTCTTCGCTGAATGACGCATGTAAAGAAGCAGAATAAAAGTTTTACTTAGCATAAAGTGTGTCACAAACATATTGACAATTGTGAAAAAATAGTATACAATACCGACAGTTTAATAAGTAAGACACATGTCCATCACCCTTGAAGACGGAGTTTTGAGGTGGTCAGTCCCTCAGCCACACAATGGCTTCATCAGTCCTATACAAAGAAGAATGGTAAAGATCAGGAGTTTGAGATAATCAGTCCCTCAGCCTGGAATCGATGTAATCGGTCCATCAATCTTGAAAAGATTGTAAGTGCTACGGGCGGTGGTCACTAACAACCTGATGGATCAGGCTAGCAACCAGGAGGCCTGGTCTGGGGCTGGGCCGTGGGGTTGGTGACCCCCTTTCCCCGCAAACGACTCCAGGTAGACTAGAAAGTACAGCGCAATGACCAGACAAAACCAGCACCAACGAAATACCTCTTATAAAAACTATTGATCACTGTTGTCAGTGTGCAGGTGTTGTTTAATGTGAGGGTGATCACTGTTGTCAGTGCAGGTGTTGTTTAATGTGAGGGTGATCACTGTTGTCTGTGCAGGTGTTGTTTAATGTGAGGGTGATCACTGTTGTCTGTGTGCAGGTGTTGTTTAATGTGAGGGTGATCACTGTTGTCAGTGCAGGTGTTGTTTAATGTGAGGGTGATCACTGTTGTCAGTGTGCAGGTGTTGTTTAATGTGAGGGTGATCACTGTTGTCAGTGCAGGTGTTGTTTAATGTGAGGGTGATCACTGTTGTCAGTGCAGGTGTTGTTTAATGTGAGGGTGATCACTGTTGTCAGTGCAGGTGTTGTTTAATGTGAGGGTGATCACTGTTGTCTGTGTGCAGGTGTTGTTTAATGTGAGGGTGATCACTGTTGTCTGTGTGCAGGTGTTGTTTAATGTGAGGGTGATCACTGTTGTCAGTGTGCAGGTGTTGTTTAATGTGAGGGTGATCACTGTTGTCAGTGTGCAGGTGTTGTTTAATGTTAGGGTGATCACTGTTGTCTGTGTGCAGGTGTTGTTTAATGTGAGGGTGATCACTGTTGTCAGTGCAGGTGTTGTTTAATGTGAGGGTGATCACTGTTGTCTGTGTGCAGGTGTTGTTTAATGTGAGGGTGATCACTGTTGTCTGTGTGCAGGGGTTGTTTAATGTGAGGGTGATCACTGTTGTCAGTGTGCAGGTGTTGTTTAATGTGAGGGTGATCACTGTTGTCAGTGTGCAGGTGTTGTTTAATGTGAGGGTGATCACTGTTGTCAGTGTGCAGGTGTTGTTTAATGTTAGGGTGATCACTGTTGTCTGTGTGCAGGTGTTGTTTAATGTGAGGGTGATCACTGTTGTCAGTGCAGGTGTTGTTTAATGTGAGGGTGATCACTGTTGTCTGTGTGCAGGTGTTGTTTAATGTGAGGGTGATCACTGTTGTCAGTGTGCAGGTGTTGTTTAATGTGAGGGTGATCACTGTTGTCAGTGTGCAGGTGTTGTTTAATGTGAGGGTGATCACTGTTGTCTGTGTGCAGGTGTTGTTTAATGTGAGGGTGATCACTGTTGTCAGTGTGCAGATGTTGTTTAATGTGAGGGTGATCACTGTTGTCAGTGCAGGTGTTGTTTAATGTGAGGGTGATCACTGTTGTCAGTGCAGGTGTTGTTTAATGTGAGGGTGATCACTGTTGTCAGTGCAGGTGTTGTTTAATGTGAGGGTGATCACTGTTGTCTGTGTGCAGGTGTTGTTTAATGTGAGGGTGATCACTGTTGTCTGTGTGCAGGTGTTGTTTAATGTGAGGGTGATCACTGTTGTCAGTGTGCAGGTGTTGTTTAATGTGAGGGTGATCACTGTTGTCAGTGCAGGTGTTGTTTAATGTGAGGGTGATCACTGTTGTCAGTGCAGGTGTTGTTTAATGTGAGGGTGATCACTGTTGTCAGTGCAGGTGTTGTTTAATGTGATGGTGATTACTGTTGTCTGTGTGCAGGTGTTGTTTAATGTTAGAGTGATCACTATTGCGTGACAGATGACTCTCTGTGCTTAATGATGAGGCAGATGCAACACCTTTTGTTTATATAGTGAGGCAGACGACACTGGCCTCACCCTCAGCAGCAGCAGCAGCAGCAGCAGGCGTGGGAGCAGAGAACAGTAGTGGGCGTGAGACACATCTAAGTGAGAGGTTGATTCACTGATCTGACGTCACCACTGTTGTTTATCCTTCTCTCTCTCTCTCTCTGTAATAACCAAGAGTGGCAGGAAGTGAGTCTTGTTGTCACTATAAAGAGACCTCCTTGGAGGTCAGCAGCCGCTGCATTGTTTCACTCCCTATTGGCCTCCCAGGGAGACAGATCTTCTTTGAAATAAGCAGTCTCTGGCCTCCAAGGAAGACAGACCTCCTTTGAGGTAGGCAGACTCGGCTATTTTGTCACTCGACTCTAGCCTCCGAGGACGACTCCTTGGTCAGAAAACGCATTTTTGTTGGTAAACTAATAAAAACAAAAGAAGTTGCAGAAGAAGCTTTTTATTGGGTCAACGTTTGGCTTTGTGTAGAGCTTTTATCAAGGCATAAAGCTCCTTACAAAGATTGAGTGCTGGACGCCCTCATTACCCCATCTTCCATATCTGCAGGACTGAGGGATTGACTACCTCATCTTTCATTGTCTTGTTTATAGTTCTGTAACATCCAAGGTGCAGTCTTAACACCCAGGGTGCAGGCTAACACCCAAGGTGTAGGCTAACACCCAAGGCACAGGCTAACACCCAAGGTGCAGTCTTAACACCCAAGGTGCAGGCTAACACCCAAGGTGTAGGCTAACACCCAAGGTGTAGGCTAACATCCAAGGCACAGGCTAACACCCAAGGCACAGGCGAACACACAAGGTGCAGGCTAACACCCAAGGTGTAGGCTAACACCCAAGGTGTAGGCTAACACCCAAGGTGTAGGCTAACATCCAAGGCACAGGCTAACACCCAAGGCACAGGCGAACACACAAGGTGCAGGCTAACACCCAAGGCACAGGCTAACACCCAAGGCACAGGTTAACACCCAAGGCACAGGCTAACACCCAGGGCACAGGCTAACACCCAAGGCACAGGCTAACACTCAAGACACAGGCTAACATCCAGGGTGCATCACACATTTCTCGTCACTTTCCATCATATTCTATTACACATTCTCCGTCATATTCTGTCACATTTTCTGTCATATTCTACCACATATTCATCGTCATATGCCATCACATAGTCATAACTACCTGTCATAACCTCGTGTCGTAACTACCTGTCATAACCTCGTGTCGTAACTACCTGTCACAACCTCGTGTCGTAACTACCTGTCATAACTACCACGTAACTACGCAACCTTAACTACGTTAATTTATTTACGAGGTTCCCAGCGGCAACTTCTTAAAGTTTCCTCTAAGTTAGATTAGCTTAAGTTGGGTGATATTGGGTTGCATAAGCCCATAAAAAAATACGCTCAACCCCACACACAAAATGACGACAAAAAGGACACGTCTGGCAATGCGGTAGCTGGGCGGAACTAGGAAACGTTGAAATCTACACGTGTCATTATTTTTGCGAGAAAGTGTTGATCTCGTATATGGAGCAGAGGGTAGCAGCACACTGCTGATGTAGCAGATTTTTATTATTAAAATGCAGTAGAACCTCGGTGTTTGAACTTAACTGGTTCTTAGGTGGTGTTCGAACTGCGAAAAGTTCGATGTCAGAAACAGTATTTCCCAGACTTTAATTACTTATCATCTTCACACACTGGAGGATGTTGAACTGACTTTTCCAAAGCTCTCTGAGAGTCAAGTCAGTGTTCAAGGTCACTTCAAAGCACTTTTAAAACAGAGTTTTCCTGTGATTTTTTTTTACAACTGAATTTTAAACAAGTCAGGGTGTTCGGACTCCAGAAAAACATTCAAAGACAGTCATTTTTTTCTCAACAAAATTGTTCGGACTGGTTTGTTTGAGGTCGAGTACGTTGGAACACTGAGGTTCCACTTTAAGGTGAGGGTGTAGGCAGAGGAATAGGGAAGGGGCTGTTGTTTTATTATTTAAAAAAAAAACGTAATGTTAGAGCAATCTGAGAAGTGTTGAGATAAATTAGGCCCTGACTAACATGGGTTTAATGTAGTGGTTTGGAAAACCGATAAGTTGAAGAATGAGACACTTGTGCGACACTTGAAAATATTTAATACGAAAACGTTCCGCCAACCAGTGGCTTCTTCAGTCCATTGCAAAGAACGGTGGACGATGAGGAGGAGTTTGGGGTAATCAGTCCCTTAGCCTGGAGTCGATGTGTTCTGTCCATCAGTCTTGGAATGAGCGAGACTACATAAGAACATAAGAAACATAAGAAAGGAGGAACACTGCAGCAGGCCTGTTGGCCCATACTAGGCAGGTCCTTCACAATCCGTCCCACTAACAGAATATTTGCTCAACCCAATTTTCAATGCTACCCAAGAAATAAGCTTTGACAATTCTACCCACTCATGCGCGAGTCCCACTCAAATCCAACCCCTCTCACTCATGAATTTATCCAACCTAAATTTGAAACTACCCAAGGTCCTAGCTTCAATAACCCTACTAGGCAGACTGTTCCACTCATCAACTACCCTATTTCCAAACCAATACTTTCCTATATCCTTTCTAAATCTAAACTTATCTAACTTGAATCCATTATTGCGGGTTCTCTCTTGGAGAGATATCCTCAAGACCTTATTTATATCCCCTTTGTTAATACCCATTTTCCACTTGTATACCTCGATCATGTCTCCCCTCATTCTACGTCTTACAAGTGAATGTAATTTTAGGGTCTTCAATCTTTCTTCGTAAGGAAGATTTCTAATGCTATGTATTAATTTAGTCATTCTACGCTGAATGTTTTCTAACGAATTTATGTCCATTCTGTAATATGGAGACCAGAACTGAGATGCGTAATCTAGGTGAGGCCTTACTAATGATGTATAAAGCTGTAATATAACCTCTGGACTTCTGTTGCTAACACTTCTTGATATAAATCCCAGTAATCTATTTGCCTTATTACGTACGCTTAGGCATTGCTGTCTTGGTTTAAGGTTGCTGCTTACCATCACCCCCAAGTCCTTCTCGCAATCTGTATGGCTAAGTTCTACGTTATTTAACTTATAAGTGCTTGGGTTATGGACACTCCCGAGCTTCAGAACCTTGCATTTATCTACATTGAACTGCATCTGCCACTTTTCTGACCACGAATTAAGTTTGTCTAAATCTTCCTGAAGTTCTATGACTTCTATGTTTGAATCAATTATCCTACCTATCTTCGTGTCGTCGGCGAATTTGCTCATATCACTAGTAATTCCCTCATCAAGGTCATTGATATATATTATAAATAACAATGGGCCTAAGACTGATCCCTGTGGAACACCACTTGTTACAAGTCCCCATTCGGATTTAACCCCATTTATGCACACTCTCTGCTTCCTATTGGTGAGCCATGACTCGATCCATGACAGCACTTTTCCCCCAATGCCATGAGCTGCCACTTTCTTTAACAGTCTCTGGTGCGGTACTCTATCAAAAGCCTTACTAAAGTCTAAATAAACAATATCGAATTCTTTATCGTGATCAACAGCCTCAAAAGCTTTACTGAAGAAGGTTAATAAATTAGATAGGCAGGAACGGCCCCTCGTGAATCCATGCTGGGTATCATTAATCAAATTATGGTTATCTAGATGGCTTCTAATAATATCAGCTATAATTGACTCTAGTAATTTGCCTACAATTGAGGTCAGGCTTATTGGGCGGTAGTTTGACGGTAGTGACTTGTCCCCTGCTTTAAAAATAGGAATTACATTAGCCATCTTCCACATATCAGACACTACACCTGTTTGAAGAGATAAATTAAAAATGTTAGATATTGGTTCACAGAGTTCCATTTTGCATTCCTTAAGAACCCTTGCAAAAAGCTCATCAGGACCCGGCGATTTATTTTGTTTCAGTCGGTCCAGCTGTTTCATAATCATTTCGCTAGTGACTGTGATATTACATAATTTATCTTCTTCTGGGCCTCTGTAAAAATTAATTACTGGGATATTATTAATGTCTACGAAGTGGTTTAGCTTCTCCTAGATCCCAGTTGATGTCGGTCAGGGTTACGTTAGGCAAGGTTTGTCAAAACTGACGGACTGAAACACATCGACTCCAGACTGAGGGGAAAACACACGTAGCAGTGATGAGGAAGTAGACACATGTCCAACACCTGGATGTCTATTTGAAGACATTTCGGCGAGACGTCTTCAAGTAAAAACTCCCAGGTGTTGCACAAGTTTCAAATTCCTCATCCTGTCAGTATTGTCTTACCTTTATTTTAATGACAAGTAGCAGTGCATATTAATAGTAATCTTGACACAATGTTCGTACAGAGATGGGTGACATTTAGGTGTACATGCAGAAAACCCATTGTTATGCAGAGTATTTCGGGCAAAGTTAAGACTAAAAATGTCAATAATGGCATGGTTTTATTAACTTAAATATCTTTATTCTAGAAACGTTAGGCTTATAGTAAAGGCTTGTTCTGTAGTGTGTCTTAGTGTATGAGTGGGAAAGGGGGGGGGGGTGGCACGGGCGCCACTTAAAGATGAAGATGACAGCTGTAGACACACTGTAAGAACGGATGTCAATGTAAACAGGGGAGGGGGTCGTTGGTGATAGGGGTTGGGAGGAAGGGGTCGGGTGGGGTGCTGAAAGAGTGGAGACTGAGATGTGCGACACCATTCAACCTTGACATTGTGGCAAACACGGGCCAGCCAGCTGCCGAAGAGGTGGCACCAGCTGCTGGAGTGGCGTCATTGCTGGATGGATGGCACCAGCTGCTGAAGGGGTTGCAGATTGCTGGAAGCGTAGCACCAGCTACTGGAGGAGTGGCACCAACTTCTGGAGGGGTGACACCAAGTGATGAAGGACTAGATAATGGTCTGGCAAAAGATGTCACGAAGCCGTGAAAACGTATTTTGTATTTTTTTCCCTATTTTCTTGAATTGATTTCTTGTCCCTCCTCCTCCTCCTCCTCCTGCTGCCCGGTATGATCGTGCTCTAGTTTCTGTTATATATCTGTAATTTATCGGCGTAGATTTTCTTTCCATTGTTGTGGTATTTGCGGTTTATCGAGCAGTTCTTCAAGGTTCCTTCTTTTGTCAAGTCTTCTACGATCTCACTCTTTGCATGATCTCCATTTGATCTTTCTTAGCAAATATATTTCCTACGCATCTTGTATACTTCTTTACTCAGCTTTTCCGTATATTAATTTACATCTATAGTGCTCAGAACAATTTCCCAAAGATCTTTTGATAGCTCATTGATCATGATGTCCCAGTCAGTTTTCTGGTTAAGTTGACCTTCCTGGAGATCCCCCTCACGATGACTGTTGCTTAGGCTCTCCACACCTGTTTTTAATTAAGCTTTGTTTGCGCTTTAGCGAGTGTATTGTGAGTGTATTGTGAGTGTATTGTGAGTGTATTGAGAGTGTATTGGAGATTGTTGTCCCCGATGAATTAATCGTTGTTTGTGAACATCAAATTTTGTGGGTTTTTTTTTATTTCTAGTAGGTCAGCAGATACTTAACCACTCAGTGGGTCATCATCTGACAGAGACCGGGTCAAGAGTCACTTGTCCTCCTTCCTGACGTACAAAACACCATTACGTATGGACTTATTTTTCTTCTTGCTCTCGCCTATATATGCTGGCTCCCTCACTCTTCTGTGTTTATGTGATATTTTTCTTGCTCTCTTTGTCTTGTCCCTGTTCCCCTCGCCTATATATGCTGGCTCCCTCACTCTTCTGTGTAAGTGTGACGTAAGTGGTCCAGGTCTGACCGAAACGTCGTCGTAAGCTCTTCCTGTGTGCGGGTTATTTGTGTATTGTTTCAGTCACGGTATTGTGCTTTATGTTCTTTATTACCTATGGACCACTGAGCGTGACAGATATACATACATTCTGGGGTGAATAAAGCACCCACCAGACGTCTGCCTGCCTCACAGCCTGTCTGTTATTATTATTATTGTTATTATTAAATTCACGCGAAAGAGCTAAATCCACAGAGGTCATACATTACCAGGGCAACAATAGGAAGGGATCAATAGCTACGTCTCCTTAAATCAGGAGCCCATTGTCAGCATCAAGGCAATCTCCTTGACTTGATCTGTTGTCTAGCACCTGCCAGTGGTACTGGTGACTTGTCTCATGCCATCATACTACACACAAAACACTAATAGAAACATTACGCTCCTGGTACCTTGTTCACTTCACGATCTGTACCTGCACAGTGTACACAGTGACAATACCCAAGTGTAGGACACTGGCAAGTGAGTTCAGGTGTGTGGGGGGGGGAGGGGAGTAAAGTTCAACAGCTATGTTATATGTTAAAAGTGTGTGCGTGGGGGGTGGGTGATGGGGAAGTAAAGTTTAACAACTACGTATGTGAAATGTTAAGGAGGGTGTCCCTGCCTACAGACGTGCCGTGTTTGTAATGCACTTAGGCTCAGTAACACTCATAAAAGATATATAGGCAAACATGAGCCCTTTTGTTCAGTTTGGCACGAGTTGGGTGTGCTAGTGAAGCAGTTGGTTCACGGCCACCACGCGTGCTACATTTGAATGAATCTGCACCTCATCCACAGTGGGCGTCGAGGCGTCGACCATGTTCCTTACTCAAAGGTCTCTTGACGGGGAGTCTGGGTATGCACACTTTAGATCAGTGTCTCTGGAAGGGGTGTGTACACTGTGAGGTGTATGTCTCTGTGCCAGGTCTCTGGACAGGGTATGTACACTGTGAGGTGTATGTCTCTGTGCCAGGTCTCTGGACAGGGTATGTACACTGTGAGGTGTATGTCTCTGTGCCAGGTCTCTGGACAGGGTATGTACACTGTGAGGTGTCTCTGTTCAAGTCCTGTGGAGAAGGTATGTACATTGTGTGATGTACGTCTCTTTGTGCAAGGTCTCTGAATAGGATATATATGCTGTGAGGTGTATGTCTATGTACCTTACAGTGTATATATCCTATCCTGTATTACAACTGCAACTTGCTCAGCCATCAAAACTTTGGGCTCCAGTCCCTGGACCCATTATGTACCTCTGTAATTTTTTGACTACTGCCCACAGGATGGGTATGGGGTGCATGATAAAGATATGCTAACTAGCTAAACTATCCTGTCTGTGAACATAAGTTGAGAAATTACCCTGATCCCTATTTTTAGGGATTACAATATTCTTGACAGATAACACTGAGTATTCTGAAATAGTGTTAATGACCTACAGTATGGCAGGCCAAGCACTTAAAGCAGGCTGAAGCAGGTATAAACACTATGTTTCTGTCTTTTATATACATGACATACAAGAAATAGATAATTTTCGTGTTTTTTTTTTCAAGGAAATGTAAAATGAGTAATGTTGCAGTAGCCAGGTTTAGGCTTGTTTAAAAGTACTTGTGAGGACTTGGCAGACACACAGATGATGATCAAACCAAATGCAAAGTACGTGGTGAACCCTGTGATCACTATCTTGAACACTATGTGCTTAATTGTCCACTTATTGAGGAATATAGAGATAGTATAACAACCTATGTGATATGTCAAGATATCTTATTAATGAAAATTAAGATGCTAGATATATTAAGAAAATTTCCTAAATTTTCTTGCAACTGAAAATTTAACTGCTAGATATAAATCTACATATACTCCTATAAACTCTTTTTGGGGTCTAGTTCCTAAGCCTTTTATGTATCCATATGCTCTTGCACTACTGTCCACTGGATGGATAAGAGGCGCACAATAAACTATCCGCTCCGTCAGCCAAAAATCATATCTTCACACAACAAAGTATTTTACCTGATTGATACAAATCGGGGTGAAAGACACCGGACTTTCTGGCGTGTTGAATGACGTTATCCCTGCGCTGAGGTTATGATTACTTAGGTGAAAAGGCGGCTGAATCACTAGGCAATCAACTTGTGTTATAAAAAAACTTGTAGCCTTGAATGGAGGACTCGACTCTCGGCTTGCCAAGGGGTTTGACGGATTTACTTGCAGTAGTTAAGTCAACCAGAGTCGATAATGTTACCCTACAGCTGTCCGATATTTGATTATTAAAGACAAATTAAAAATATATGTACTGAACTACTGTAGAGAGTGTAGTGACGAGCTTTGATATATTACACAGGTTTCACTGTCGCCCTTTGTAAGTGGTTGAAAAAGCTGACCTGTAGTAAACTGAAGTGTACGTTTTATTAAATGTATACGCTCACACGAACGGTGTTATGCTTTCCCCCGTCTTTATTTATTAAATGTTTATTTTCAAACTGTGTGTGTGTGCGTGGGGAGGAGGGGGATGACAGTGAGGCTGGTGGCAAGGGTAAGGGGAAGGGAGTCGAGATGGAGCAACATGTCAGTACGTAGTGGTGACTGTGAAGGCCAGGTATACACTTAGTAAGACAGGGATACAAGTTAGAGAGGGGTACAGGTAAGACAGAGTCACAGGTCAGCGTGGGTTGCAGGTAAGATAAGACCACGTGTCAGCTTGGGAGACAAGCAAGATAAGGTCACTTGTCAGCCTGGGGGGACAAGCAAGATAAGACCACGTGTCAGCTTGGTGAACAAGGAAGACCACGTGTCAGCTTGGGTACTACCTACCTGGAGTCTACCTGGAGGGTATTCCGGGGATCAACGCCCCGGCGGCTCGGTCCATAACCAGGCCTCGTGGTGGATCAGGGCCTGATCAACCAGGCTGTTACTGCTGGCTGCACGCAGTCCAACGTACAAACCACAGCCCGGCTGGTTGGACACTGCCTTTAAGGTATCAATACAGTTACTTCTTGAAGACAGCCAGGGGTCTATTGGTTAACCCTCTTATGTATGATGGGAAGTTGTTGAACAGTCTTAGACCTCTTACACTTATTGTGTTTTATCTTGGTGTACTAAGGGCACCCTTGCTTTTCATTGGGGTATGTTGCACTGTCTTGGTATGATATAATCGCAGTCGAGATAGGAACACAAAACAGGGTCACAGTCGAGATAGGGACACAAAACAGGGTCACAGTCGAGATAGGGACACAAAACAGGGTCACAGTCGAGACAGGAACACAAAACAGGGTCACAGTCGACATAGGGACACAAAACAGGGTCACAGTCGACATAGGGACACACAACAGGGTCACACGAGATAAGGACACAAAACAGGGTCACAGTCGAGATAGGGACACAAAACAGGGTCACAGTCGAGATAAGGACAGCCTAAATTAGAATGCTAGCGATATGGGGTAAGACAACCGTCCCCCTCCCCCCCCCCAAAAAAAAAAAATAAGGTCACAGACCAGATGAGGAACGCAATAGAGACTAGAGTCGCGATGGGGGGTAAAAAAAATGAATAGTTTTTGTGGTATCGGCCATGAGTCGCACACACACATATGGCCGGGGAACCTTGCTTGTTAAACCCACCCACTGACTCACTCCCTCCCTCTCACGGATATCATTCCCCTCTCACGGACACTCACATTAACCTCTCTCTCTCTCTCTCTCTCTCTCTCTCTCTCTCTCTCTCTCTCTCTCTCTCTCTCTCTCTCTCTCTCTCTCTCTCTCTCCCTCTCTTTTTTTGGTTGACTTATTTCACAAAGTTCATATGTTGCAAGAAATTATTATTATTATTATTATTAGTGTTTTATTATTATTATTATTATTATTATTATTATTCATTATTATCATTTATTATTATTCATTATTATCATTTATTATTATTATCATTTATTATTATTATTATTATTCATTATTATTCATTATTATCATTTATTATTATTCATTATTATCATTTATTATTATTATTCATTATTATTATCATTTATTATTATTATCATTTATTATTATTATTATTGTTGTTTTTTATTATTATTATTATTATTATTAGTGTTTTTATTATTAGTGTTTTTATTATTAGTGTTTTATTATTATTATTATTATTATTATTCATTATTATCATTTATTATTATTCATTATTATAATTTATTATTATTCATTATTATTATCATTTATTATTATTATTATTATTCATTATTATTCATTATTATCATTTATTATTATTCATTATTATCATTTATTATTATTATTCATTATTATTATTTATTATTATTATCATTTATTATTATTATCATTTATTATTATTATTATTAGTATTATTATTATTGTTGTTTTTTATTATTATTATTATTATTATTATTATTATTATTATTATTATTATTATTATTATAAGGTCTTTTCCAAGGATTTCTTTTGGCTTCAAATTTTGGAGGCTGGTATGGTGTTACTAGGTGCAGGTTCACACAATGTAGGCCGGTGGAGGCACTCTGGGGAGCTTATATCTAGGTCATTAATGCCTGGGTTTGTGCATTAACTCGAGAATGCCTTTTCTGGTTGGCTTCAAACTGTTCAACACTGGTGTGTATGATTCCCGTCACGGTTCCACCCACTCGCCCTCACCCGTCACTGTCCCACCCACCCCACCCATCACTACCTTACCCATCCCTGTGCTTCCAACGCCCTCACCCATCACTTGGAACATCTTAGCACCTTGCCTCCTCCCCATTATTCATCCTGCACCCACCGCCCACCGCCCACCCTGGGATGGTTGCACTCGCCACTTCCCTCCCTCCATCACAATAACAATTACATCACACCTTATAGGGCGACCAACCCTCCCTCTTCACTTAAATAACCAAGTGTCTCTCAAGAGCAGTTAAGTGACCCCCTTTTATGCCTTTTTAGCGTCGCCGAAGTTGGGGAGGGAGGGGATGTGAGCGTGGTGGATTGGGGTGGGGGTCAATGTTGGTGATCAGGGAGTAAGACCCACCAATCCATTTCTTGCATGGATTGGTGGGTCAGGGGACTGGAGTGGTGGGTCAAAGGGGTGGAATGGTGGATCAGGGGTCAGAGAGTGGGGTGGGCAAGGGGTCAGAGTGGGGTCGGCCAGGGGTCAGAGGGGCAGACTAGGGGGTCAGAGTGGGGTGGACCAGGGGTCAGAAAGTGGGATGGGCCAGGTGTCAGAGAGCGGGGTGGGCCAGGGGTCATAGAGGGGGTGGGCCAGGGGTCAGAGAGCGGGGTGGGCCAGGGGTCAGAGAGCGGGGCGGGCCAGGGGTCAGAGAGCGGGGTGGGCCAGGGGTCAGAGAGCGGGGCGGGCCAGGGGTCAGAGAGGGGGGTGGGCCAGGGGTCAGAGAGCGGGGTGGGCCAGGGGTCAGAGAGCGGGGTGGGCATTTGGATGAGTCAGGTTGGTGAGTTGAGAGTGAGGGGAGAGGGATTACTTGTAGTCGCTTCGGGGGGGTCACCGCCCCCGCGGCCCGGTCCTAGACCAGATCTCCTGGTTACTGGCCTGGTTGATCAAGCTGCTAGTGCCCGCCGCCTATGATATACATCACAGCCCGGCTGATCAGGAACTGTCTTGAAGAAGTTATAGAGGTCATTCTTGAAGACAGCTACGGCATTGTTGGTGCTTCTTATGCACGATTCTTCCTCACTTGCTTTTCATAGGAGATATCGTGCAGTGTCTGCAATGCCTCTTGCTTTCGTATGGAGTGTGCAGATTTGGAACCAATTCCTCCAGAATCTTTCAGGTATAGATTATGATGTATCTTTCTCGCCTACGTTCTAGGGAGTTTGAGGGACATGAAGCGTTCTCGGTAATTAGGTGTTTG
Organism: Cherax destructor; assembly: GCA_009830355.1. NCBI lineage: Eukaryota > Metazoa > Arthropoda > Malacostraca > Decapoda > Parastacidae > Cherax > Cherax destructor. The sequence goes on along the minus strand of WNWK01005472.1, from coordinate 7,686 downwards.
ACTGAGGATATACGAGCTGTGAGGTTTTCTGTACATTCTCCAGTTCTGTAATTTCGCTTGTTTTGAAGGGGGATGGGTTGTTAGTACACAGCAATATTCCAGTCGAAAGAGAACGAGTGACTTGAAGAGTGTCATCATTGGCTTGGCATTTCTTGTTTTGGAAGTTGTAGATATCCAATGTATTATTTTCCTTACAGCTGTGATGAAAACATTGTTGTGCTTCTTGAATGTGAGATCCTCTGGCATTATTACCCCCAGGTCTCGCACATTAAAAGTTACGCTATATTGGAGGATTTGAGTCTGTATTGCACTCCGATCTTGTTTTTATTTCCACAGTCCTTCCGTAATGCAGTATAGCTGAAATTTATTCTCAGTGAACATCATATTGTTGTTACGAGGCCCAATGGCAGACTTGGATTATATCAGCTTGAAGGTTTGCTGTGTCCTCGGTAGATGTCACTCTCATTAAAGATTCTCGTATCGTCTGCAAAAGCATGATACGGTGCTATGGTTTATAACACTGTGTCGGATACGAGAACAGGAAAGAGAAGTGAGACGAGTACTATACTTGAAGGAAAACAACTTTTAACAGTGGCAGTCTCTTGATTTGACTCTGTTCACTATTACTCTTTGGGCTCTGTTAGGTAGAAGGAACTTTGTCAAGCCGTAACATTGCCACAGTAAAATGTCACAATAGTTGCACTTGTGTCCTTTTACCTAACATATTGTCGGTAATTCTACCAACATTATTTGGGCTATGTTTATCAGGAAGAATCCATCTGCCCACCTTTCCAAATACTCCTTTCACACGCATTTGATGTTCAGTCACCTGATGGTCGCATTTGTCGAAGAATTTCACAAAGCCAGGTAGGTAGGTAAGATTCATCATTAAACATGGTAAGTGTTTCTTGTTGTACGTGAGTGGCTTATGTACCTTCGAGTACAATACTCGCCTCGCCAGTGGCTTTATCAATACACTAGTATTGATAAAGCCACTGGATGGCGAAAGGTCTACCAATAAAAATGCCTCAGATGTTGCTCATGTGTCTAATTCTTCAAGTGAGTCTTGACGCGGGTCTAAGTCATATAATGACCCGGCCACTGGAGCTTTTGGTCACCTGACCGAGGCCTTCCGATGGCTTACCCCTCCACCCCATTAAAAATTCAGGTTATAATTATAGCCATTATATAAAGTCAATGTACACTTCATCTACATTTTGCTTGTCTTCCAGTGTATCCGAAACCATGTTGTAGTGGTCCAGCGAGAGGCAGGAGTGACCGGTCCTGAACCCATGTGGTTATGGGTTGTGTACTTGCTGTGGTTCTGTCATTAAAAGCCTTTCAAAGATTTTGATAATGTGGAATATCAGGACTATTGGTGCCATTGTTTGCTACCGCCTTTGTGGAGTGGGGGTATATCTGTGGTTTTAATGACTGCAGGATGATTCCACATCCAGGCTTCTCCGTAGGGTATTCAAGGCATTAAAGGGTAGAGTGGGTGAGCCACAGATGAGGGTAGTGGAGTGGGTGGGCTACAGGTGAGGGTAGGGGAATGGGTGGGCCACACGTGAGGGGTAGTAAGGTGGGTGGGCCAGAAGTGAGGGGAGTAGGGTGGGTGGGCCACAAGTGAGGGGAGTAGGGGTAGGTGGGCCACAGGTGTTGGTAGAGGGGAGGGTCCCGGTTGAAGGGTGGATGGGTCACCATTGAGAGGAGAGGGGTGGTTGGGAGGGTCGCATGTAATGGGGGGAGCAGGGTGGGTGGGCGGACAGGTAGGAGAGTGGGCAGGTATTTTAATTGGGTGTCTGCCCCGGGCCGGGTAATGTATTGCGGGGCGGGTAAACAGGAGAGGAGGAGGGAGAACAATGGCGGGGGGTTAAGGAGTGATGCAGATCACCTCACGCTGGTTATTAATATCTTTCACGATGGTAGCTGTTTCACCACGCCACCCACACCAACCCCCTGCTGCTGAGGATACCCCTACGCCTCCTCCTACTCCTATTACTGTTCCTATGTTCCTTTAGACCATTGCCTTTGCACCCTTACACCTCGCATCCCATCTCATAAAAATTTTGAAAGCCAAAAAAAAGTGTCGAATTAACATCAAAAATATATTGGCTGATTATTTATTGTCCTTGATTCATAATATATTCCATAATTTGTCGATGCGTAAATTTTAAGTAGAAATGATAAAATATTCGCTTACCGAAGGATCGTATAAAATACTGTTGTATCTACGGGACCCTAATAGAAATGAGTCCCTTTTCTGACTTTTTTGGGGTTATCCTAGTACTTTACACTATGTATGGTACTTGTACTTACTTGTACATGTGCCTAATTAAACGTACTTAAGAACATAAGAATGTAGGGACACTACAGAAGGCCTACTGGCCCATACAAGGCTGAGGTATCTTTATTGAGGAAACGTTTCGCCACACAGTGGCTTCATCAGTTGTATATGTGTTTAATTTACCAACTCGTCGGTTCTCTGAACCATTCATCTACAAACTCTGCATTGTTTTGGACCCCTAGCTTGAGAGGTTAGTTTGAGGGTTAACCACCTCACGGAGGATCGTGCCATCTACGTTTCACACAATTAGCGAACGTTTAAACTAGTGATGGGACGATACCAAAATTTCTACCGATACCCATACTCAATGTTAGGCCAATATCGATACCGCCAAAATTAGCCGATACCCACATATACCAATAATTTGACACAGTCCTAGTTGGAACACCGAACTTCTGGGAGCAGGGATCATACCCCATGAGCCGTCGTAACCTTTAAACAACAACAATAACAATAGACTGTTGTAGGTCCTGAGATTGTTTTGGATCATGTTGCGGATGGTGCAGCTTGTGCTGTTCTTTTCTGTTAGGGTGCGGCTGCTGCTACTGCCGTTTGTCCTGCTTCTTTGGCGTACTGCTGCTCCTTTCGCTTCATTGATCTGCTGATGATGCTACTTTCATTCAGTTCTGCGACTGCTGATGCTCTTGTTCTGTTGGGAGTTCTGATGCTACGACTGCTGTTCTGTTGGGGTTCTGATAGTGCTACTACTGTTTCTCCTGTTCACTTCAGGTCCTTATGTTGCTACTATTGTTTCTCTTGTTCTTTTGGGGTCCTAATGTTTCTAATGCTGTTTCTCCTGTCATGTTGGGATTCTGATACTGACTGTTGCTGCTCCTGTTATGTTGAGGTTCTGATGTTGCTGCTGCCGTTCCTCTTCTTTCGGGGTTCTGATGTTGCGACTGCTGCTGCTGCTCCTGTTGTGTTGGGGTTTTGATGCTGTTACTGCTGGTGCTCCTCTTCTCTTGGGGTTCTGATAGCTACTGCTGTTTCCACTGTTAAGTTGGAGTCATGGCGCTACGAATTGTTTTATTTGTGTTGTGTTGTGGCTGTTATATTAGACTAGACAACACTGCTACACATTCTAACATTCACCAACACTTCTACACACACTAACGTTCACCAACACTGCTTCACACTAACATTCACCAACACTGCTTCACACTAACGTTCACCAACACTGCTTCACACTAACGTTCACCAACACTGCTTCACACTAACGTTCACCAACACTGCTACATACTCAGTGATGTATTGAATTTGATGTTGGAGAGGTGGGTGTTGTAGGGGTGGCTGACACACAGGCATTCACTGCACTGCAACATCATCAGGTGAGTGTTGGGAAGTATGTGAGGGAGGGTGAGTGTTGCAGATTGCAACAGAGGGAGAATGAGTGTTGTAGTATGCAACAGAGGGAGATTGAGTGTTGCAGTGTGCAACAGAGGGAGTAAGAGGGGGGAAGAGAGGGAGATGGTGGGGAGGGAGAGGGATAGGGAAGGCGGGTGTATTTTGCGTGGAAGTTTGGCTGTGTCATGGCGGCGGCACTGTTGACCTTGTTGTGTGAAGAAAATGCTAAGACACTCACCATTCTGACTGCTGCTGCACTCTATTGTTAGTGTTGCACTCTCTCGTTAGTGCTGCTGCTCTCTTGTTAGTGCTGCTGCACTCTCTTGTTAGTGCTGCTGCACTCTCTTGTTAGTGCTGCTGCACTCTCTTGTTAGTGCTGCTGCACTCTCTTGTTAGTGCTGCTGCACTCTCTTGTTAGTGCTGCTGCACTCTCTTGTTAGTGCTGCTGCACTCTCTTGTTAGTGCTGTTGCACTCTATTGTTAGTGTTGCACTCTCTTGTTAGTGCTGCTGCACTCTCTCGTTAGTGCTGCTGCTCTCTTGTTAGTGCTGCTGCACTCTCTTGTTAGTGCTGCTGAACTCTCTTGTTAGTGCTGCTGAACTCTTGTTAGTGCTGTTGCACTCTTGTTAGTGCTGTTGCACTCTATTGTTAGTGCTGCTGCACTCTCTCGTTAGTGCTGCTGCACTCTCTTGTTAGTGCTGCTGCACTCTTGTTAGTGCTGCTGCACTCTCTTGTTAGTGCTGCTGCACTCTCTTGTTAGTGCTGCTGCACTCTCTTGTTAGTGCTGCTGCACTCTCTTGTTAGTGCTGCTGCACTCTCTTGTTAGTGCTGTTGCACTTTCTTGTTAGTGCTGCTGCACTTTCTTGTTAGTGCTGCTGCACTCTCTTGTTAGTGCTGCTGCACTTTCTTGTTAGTGCTGCTGCACTCTTGTTAGTGCTGCTGCACTCTCTTGTTAGTGCTGCTGCAATCTTGTTAGTGCTGCTGCACTCTTGTTAGTGCTGCTGCACTCTCTCGTTAGTGCTGCTGCACTCTCTTGTTAGTGCTGCTGCACTCTCTTGTTAGTGCTGCTGCACTCTCTTGTTAGTGCTGCTGCACTCTCTTGTTAGTGCTGCTGCACTTTCTTGTTAGTGCTGCTGCACTCTCTTGTTAGTGCTGCTGCACTCTCTCGTTAGTGCTGCTGCACTCTCTCGTTAGTGCTGCTGCTCTCTTGTTAGTGCTGCTGCACTCTCTTGTTAGTGCTGCTGCACTTTCTTGTTAGTGCTGCTGCACTCTTGTTAGTGCTGCTGCACTCTCTTGTTAGTGCTGCTGCACTCTTGTTAGTGCTGCTGCACTCTCTTGTTAGTGCTGCTGCACTCTCTTGTTAGTGCTGCTGCACTCTTGTTAGTGCTGCTGCACTCTTGTTAGTGCTGCTGCACTCTCTTGTTAGTGCTACACTCTCTTATTAGTATATTGTCGCTACTGTATTAAACTAGTTTTGTTGCTGCTGCCGCTGTTGTTGCTGCTGCTGCTGCCGCTGTTATTGCTGCTGTTGCTGTCTTGTATTCTTCCTGCTGTTCCGGATGGTCTCCCTTGTTAGGTATTCCACCAAGGCGCGACACATCAGTATTTATTATTTTGGACTAATGTTTTTCCATCCGTGTTCCCAGATCAGAATTAATATTTGACACAGTATATATATATATATATATATATATATATATATATATATATATATATATATATATATATATATATATATAAACTGGTAATAACTTGTTAACTGTAAAGCAAATTGTTTTGACCTTTATTTTAGATACTAACAAGTCAACAACACCTTTTTTTGTTTAATGGTCCTTAAATCACGTAATTTCTAGTATATTTGTCTGTTATTTATGCTGTATATCCTGCATGAAGGAATAAGTCTAGTGGATTTACCAATGATACGGTTATTTATTTATTTTTTATTCATTTTGCGAAGGCATATTAATTTTTCACCGATGGACTTTTCGTGTTTAATTTAAAAAGTTACGAAAATATAAGCATATATGTTTTTATTTCAAATTTGGACGTCTTAGGGCGGTTGGAGGCGTTTTATGACGTATGTGAAATTGTGTGACGGTGTTTATAGGCGTGCTGGTCCTGGACATTACGTCACTTCAAGGGAGTCGTGCAGTAAGTCCGGTCAAGACTTACTATACACGTCTGGTCGTGTAGCAAGTTTGGCCAAGTCGTCTAGTCGTCAATTAAGACACATGAGCAACAGCCCGAGGGACTGATTACCTCATTTTCCAGTGACTGTTGTATATATTTCTACTGTCTTTTTCATAGTGGGTTGGATTTGTGATGGACCTGCCCAGTATGGGCCAACAGGCCTACTGTAGTGTTCCTCCTTTCTTATATTCTTATGTACTGAGAAAACCACTGGATGGCGAAGCGTCTACAACTTGCACAAACATATATTGAACTAACTAAGTAATACAGCGAGTGGCAAGGATATATATGTGCAGTGATACAGTGAACCAAATCTGTAGTAAGAGAAATAGTAATAAATCCCCAGTATAGCTTAAAAGATATGGTATAGCATATGGAAACATACTACAAGGATTGGCACTAGTGAAAATTGCCAGAGGTCCTGAGAAGCAGAAATAACAGATAAGTAAATTCTATAGTTATAAGAAACAAAAACAAGTGATGGTGGCACTGAGGTGCAGGGAATCACAGTATACATAATTGGAGTATAAAACCATGTGAAGTGTCTTTCTCGCTGCCACTACTAAGTGTGGAAGTTTTTGCCATGGAAGTGTAAGGAAAACTACCGGAAGCATAGGTATCGTGTGGAAATAAAGCAATGACCACAGTATTAGTTCAGTGAAAAGAAAAGGTATCTGGAATAAATATAGTGTATATCCTTGTAATAACCAGTGTACAGCACAGTGATAAACTATTAGGTATAAAATAAAAGTAAATTAAATCCAATAGTAGGTGGCAGTGCGGGTGACCACTTGCCCTGGAGTGGTCAATGTGCCAAGCGACTTTTATAGATCTGAGTTACCACTTATAACGAATAGACTAGGATACCAGGACAGAATAAGAAAGACCTAGTGAACCCAATTGGCAGTAGAAAACACAAGGATAGTGATCTAAGAAAATGAAAGTGGTCTAAAACGGGCATCGCATGGCAGTATAGGACTGAGTGGTGTGCTTTAGTCATACGCCTGGCAGTGCTGAAGTCAGCCACGGAGGCCTACCATACACACCCATAAAAACACCATATACACCATACCACAATATCCTGTCTAGACCAGTGTGGGGATCTCAGTGAGAATAATACATTAAAATGTATATAGGACTGATCAGAGAGGAATAAATATAGAAAGAGTTATACAGTGAGCAAACAGAAGTAAATACATATTATAACGCATGGGCCAGTAGGCCTGCTGCAGTGTTCCTTCTTTCTTATGTTCTTATGTTCTTATAACAATAATATAATATAAGGTGTAGTAAGTCTCCATAATCAGTACATCCCACATATACTAATACAAATAGGATACAGGCAGGATGGCAGTACAGTATATCTGTGGGACTTGTGAAAAGGCTCTTGGGAAAAGATCTAGAATCACATGCAACCTTGCTTTTCAAAACATCATGTCACATGTTCAAAAATTAACACAGTAACAAGAAGTGACATCCGCTCTAGAAAGGTGTTTCTGGATCTGCAACAAGGATGTGGAACTATGGACAGATATCAGGAAAGCACTCAGGAGGCTAATAAACAATAAGCATGAAGAAAAAGAGGAACTATTGAATAGTCTCCCCGGTATTTATAGAAATTGGGAAGATAAGAAAGGGGTAAAGTATAACACACAGAATGACCAGTCTACAACAATTGACCCAAAAATAAACAGTCATCCACGGGAAAAAACACAGGAGACAAAAACATTAGCTAACTCAGCCCCCAGTCCCAGGACTGACCCAGACCCAGCCCCAGCCATAGTGAACATCCGGTTTTGGTTAAGG